>CCAG010015963.1:0-69140 GCA_001077435.1 Glossina morsitans morsitans | reverse complement strand
ATTGCAATGAGACAAAGAGACTGAGAGAGAGAGAAAAAGAGAGTAAGAGAGAGAGAGAGAGAGAGAGAGAGAGAAAGAGAGACTTTTTTTTTGTATGTCAGCAAGGACACCTAGAAGCGAATAGCATCAGTTAAGAAATAAATGTGAAAAAAGCTTTGTGTCCTTAGCAGCATTTCTTAACACGTTCTCCTATTACGTGTACCATTTTCAGTACACTCCGAGACGCATTTGTATGTCGAGCTCAATTACTATTACTTTCCGCGATATAAATTTATTAACATTGTCTGCCAAATATTTCTATCGCTAACTGAGTCTTGACTTTTTAGTTTTAATTTCAATAAGTAAGAAAGTCGCATACCCATCGCCATTTAAATCTTTAACGCTCTATGGTTATATTTGTAGCTGCAAACAAGTAAGAACATTATAGCCGGGCAAAGTCGACTACTAAATAACCTACGCCAATTCGCTCGTGTTGGTAATAAAACATCAAAAATTGCACATTATTTCCGTGTAAAGCCGTACTGTTCCTAAAAGCCCGCATATTGTAGGATACCGAGAACATCATATGAATGATATGATCTAAATTTAACAAAACTTAATCCATTTGCCAAAAATTTTATTATACTTCAGTTTTTTTCCATCATAGAAAATTTTTAATAGTTAAACCTTTTTCTAAAAGATTTATTATTCTTGGCAAATCTTATATGGAGTGAGGTTCTAGAAATAGATCATTAAGTTTCAGTTTGGATTCATTTACTTTTTATATCTTATTAATCGTACTATCATGAACAAATTTTGACCCAAAAACAATTAGCTTTTTTGGGATATAAAGATCTATCTACATACCCTGAGATTATTTATATGCGATGGTATCCAAAAAATCAAAATCGTCCGAAAGTCAATGTTCGATAAGTTGCCTTTCTTTGCCAATTTACTCATATGAAACATTTATCATTATAAAACATTAAAAATTATACCTCTTTACCGTATTGAGAATCAGTTTCCGTAGGAAAGATTATGTGAGGGTATGTTTAAAAAATTGCCCCAGCCGAACCAATTCATGTTTTCATACCAATTGAGAATGTCGAAATACCATTGCTTAGCGATTCTTGTTGGAAAGTTTTGAAAATTGCAAATTTTTTCCATATAACGACATTTCAAAATAAGCCGGTGATTAGGGAGTGGTTGAGAAAGTGAACCGAACCGAACCATTTTCAATAGGCTTCATTCTTGTTTCAAAACATGTCAGTATTACAAAGTTCATCAACATATCTCAAAAATTGCGACCTCTAGGTTGAATAGAGATATATGAGCAAACGTCAGACGGACCGACAGGCTTAAATCGATTGAAAAAGTGATTCTGAATAATAAAAGGTGGGTCTATCTGAAGCCGTTCTAGATGTTACATATATCCGCACAAACTTAATACACCCCGTACCATAATTGGAATAAAGCATAAAAAATGAATGGAATAAAATTTCTCATCCCTTGTTTTTTATGTGATGCTCATACCGACGTTATTGCGATGAAAAAATTTATGCACTACTAGAAAAAGTTTGTAGGGACGCATGTCAACAGCCGAAGGTCTTAAGATAGACCTACCTTTTATTGTACCGATCGATTGAGAAAATGATTCTGACCGATATCAGATAGACGAATGGACAGACATGTTTAGATTGATTCCGAAATGATTCAGAATCAGATCAGAAAATAATTCCAAAATGATCTAAGCTTGCTTGTCCGTCTGTCTGTTTGTTGTCTGTGCGCTTTTTTTTGTGTTCACCTTTCAAGTCATCATCATGAAAAGACACTCCCATGAATTGTATATAACCAAAAAAACAATGGATCGATTCGGGTTACATTTCGCGCTTTACATGAAATTTATGGTCAACATAATCGACCTACAGAGCTTAAATGGGAGCGCTTGTAATGTTAAGAGTCCAACTCGTCAAAAACGTAAGCATACTGTTGAAAATATCGGTGTTATGAACCATTGAATTGGATTCGATTGCAGTTTGAAAATGAAAATTGAATTAGATTTACCGTGAATGGAAAGCGTTATTATAACATGATTAGCGATTTTTTGTGCCACGAGGTAGATGATTGGTTATAAGAAGTTGATGGTGGTGGCTCAGACCATAGATCCCGTGACACGATCAATTTGTTGAGAGGAAAAGTTAAAAAAATTATATGGCTCTGGTTTGACCATCTTTCCTTAAATCCTTGTCGATTCGTAAAATCAGGCGAAAAACTGAAAATAATAGTTACGTAAACTAGTTTGCTTATATGCTACGAGTGCACTGGAATATTTTGGAATATGTGTCTGAGTTACACTTTGTGGTGAAGTATAGTAAAATTACAAAAATATACTTAGTAAGATTACGACAAATTGTTATCGAAGAGTCTTGAGAGTATTGAGGCGTTTTGTTCAGTTTAGGTAAAACTATTCGCAAGAGTTATGGATCAACAATCATTGTTTTTGCATCCAGATAGCGAACCTTCTCGAATTGCATACATTTATCGGGGCCTTTTCGCCAGAAATTCAACTCGTAACTCGTGACCTTACTTCGTCGAACTTCTGACTATTTTCGAAACTGAAAAAAACTAACGAATAATGTCTGCGAGTAAACATTTTTCAAACTGTCTCGCTTTGATTTTGAACATCGCGGTAAGGAACAGGGATATTCGAACTTTGGAATCCAAAATTTCATTGTAATAATTTTTTATTATTGTTGCTACATATCTAGCTTGGCTTCGACTTTGTTGAACTGAAGTTTTTCAAATGAAAAAGTTGGATCGCCCACCGTTGATAATAGCACTTTTCGACTTAAGTTTCACGAATTGGTTGCTTCCAATTATAGGAGGTTTTCTCGAACAATCACCGCCATTTATACATCAAATCGGGTACCTATGGAACTGAAATCGTATCAGGATTTCACTTTCGGGCAGTCAACTCGTTCGTTCCACACGCCATTTATTTAATCGAACGTATCATTGTGCAAGCCTTCTCAGACTCTATTCGCAACGCAAGTTCACCTCCATATCGTTTCGATCGCAAGCGATAAACAACTTTACATTCTTTTATGGTATAAGCAATATCGTTGCGCAGTCTTGCAAAGTATTCTTTGTAGGTATATTGTCGAAGGCAATGATCCGAAAATGATTCGATTGCCTTTTTTTAAATTCTAGACACTTTCTTCAGTCGATGGTTGGTCTTGCAGGAACGAGTTATGTGTTTAGCGAAGAGTGATGGAATGGAATTATATAGAGGCAGTCATTTGATCGGCCAAAAACTTGACCTTCAATAAATAGAAGTAGCTCATTGGGGACAATTTAATCAAAAGCATAGTGTATTGCCGAATCTACGAACCGTAGCCAAGTTCTTTAGAAGCGCTTAATAATAAATAATAAAAAGGAGGAGTCTACATGGACAATGGACAAAACCGTTCGCGGTTAAAATTAGAAGTATTTGCGACAGTTTCTGATAAAGCCCACTGTGCCTAAGTCTAAGATTTGTTTTAGTGTTTGATAAATGTATCGACGGGCTTTTTCCATCACCAACTTTTACCACTGGTAACATCCTAGACATGCCACTGTATTATCCGGGCACTTGGAAATTTTCAATAGAAGGGATGTCGTAAACCACATTAACGACGTTATCGTAGTATCATTAACGATCTATTAGAAAAGCAGATAGCTTCGCTTTGCCATCTTAATATACGCGATCACATGTTGACTGATTATCGCTTGTTTCAAGATATAAGATACGATTGTTTTTAAGTTACCTTGAAACAACCTCTTCACGTTTTTTAGACCAGGAGTTATATGCGAGAATATGCGAGAAATTTTACTTCGTAGGGTTATAATACTTTATAACGCGTACTTAACACGTGCTTAAGCAAGTTGGTATAATCGTTCGCAGGCAAAACTCGGAGCTCCCGCTATCCTGCATATAAAAAGTGCATATAAAAAGTGCAACAAGTGCAAGCTTAGTTGACTACACAAAAATAAGAGAAACGATATGTTGAACATCCTTTCTTCTCTTTTTTTGGTGGATCTCTCCTACCCGTGCAACATGGTGATGGTAAGAATGAAGTGAAGAAAGAGCAGGAGCCTGATGAGTGTGTGCCCAATCGATTAGTGTTACGCCTTCACCGACTGAGATTTCAAGCAGCGAACTAATTTGCTGGTCACTATTCTTATCTTCTCGGCTACTCAGATCGATCTGCTCCAAGCTATGATTTTTTGCATATTATACAAAAGTATTCCTGGAAAAGTATCAGCCCTAATGTATAGAAGGCGTTCGATGCTTGAAACTTACTATGCTTGCAATTTACTATGATCCAGAGGACCAAATGGCTTCGGTTTGGAATTCGATAATGTTGAGATAGATGCTTCGCATTACTTTGACAATCGTAAATAGTGAAATCTTCCAATGAATTTGTAAACATGCGAAAAAGTGGTCATCATTATATGACAGGTTTCAGTCCTAACCAAGTGCAAAGCTAAGCGAAGTTCTACTTCGGGGGAGTTTGTTTTTTTGTGGCTAATAATACAAATAATATGTGAAATGGCTCCGTAAAACCTACCAAGTCGACCATTGCAGTGGTCTGTTAAGTAAAAGTATATGCACTAAAAAAGTTGAAGCAAATCTACCAAATGGTGTTAGATGAACGTCAACTAAAGTGCGCAAGCTAACAGGCACGATGGGCATTTCAAAAAAGTAGTGTGCATCGCTTATCGAATAATAATTTGGAAATGAAAGCGCTGTAAGCAAGATGCTGCACTTACTGACTGTTCTACCGTTTTCCTATTCATCAAATTTAGAAAGTCACTGGATGGCCCAAAAAAAAGGAAACAATGAAGAGGTGGGGTCAACGGTTGATGGCTTGTTTGAAGAGCTCGGTGATTATTACTATAAAACAGGGTCTCGATTGTGCTGAATATCGCGGAGAAGATATTTTTTTCAAACTTTTTACTTGTTGATTGCCAGGACGGATAATTCCGTTTAGGCCTTTTCTCATACTTCGCTTTTTACTACACCCTACACCAGTCGTAGTAGAGATAAAGAAAGATTAAGAAAGTGATTCTGAAAGTCCATATGTCTGTCTGGCATTCTTGTGTTCAATCTTGAGATATTTTGATAATATTTGCCACATTGATGTGTTTCAACCCAGGGACAAACGCTATTGAAATAGTTTGGACTGAATCGCTGTTTCGATTATTTCCCATATAACTCATTATTTTAAAAAGCTATTATATATTCACATGTCTGCCTTAAGCGAAGCTATATAAGGTGTTTATTGATACAGTTTTTGTAATCGTCACGACATATAGAAAACATTACAATTTAGTAGACCGTGTTTTCTTTTTGTGACTAGCTATGCCCAGGCACGCGTTGCCGTGGTGTAGTCTGGAGTGAGTGAAGAAAAGAGGAAAAGAAAATCGAATGTACATTTAAGCATCTCATTATGATAAAGACCGACTGTGTGTCCCCTTTGGCTAAAACAATCAATTTATTAATATATATATATTCTATCTAGTATCGCCTCATATATGCATGTGAACAGTAAGACTGATGCAGACTGTATGAGAACATGCCTTCCTACTCGAATGCAGTTTTATATCACAATTTCAAAGCAATCGGTGAGGACCTTTCGAAGATTTCAGATTTTGAACAAGTTATCGTTTCCAATTTTATTTGTACCCATTTAGTTTACATCACATCCGCAAAGAAATGGGAGAGTTGAGAAAAGTCATAATTCAAAACATCCAAACACCTATATAAGTCCGAATCTGCTTTTGCGTGTGCATACTATTGCCTTACGTGAAGGAAGTTGCTTCACGGTTCGATATTTTCGCTCGGTACAGAAAGAATTTCACAAGCCATTGCATGTGCAATCGATTTTTTGTTGCAAAAGCATTGGAATAATATCCCCTTCGAAAAGTCATGGGTACATATTTAAAGACATAAGTACGATGTGTATATAAAAAGCGACAAAAGTATATACATATTTTGAAAAGACTTAAATCACGTTAATTATCTTCATGATATATTTTTATACAGCATATGTCTTTTGTGTGAACATCATCGGTCGATGGTGTAAAGCTGATCCTATTCTTAGCCACTGATGCTGATGACATAGGAATATATTCAGATAACAAATTAATTGCTTATTAACAAAGGAACAATGAATAGAGAGAGGATTGATTTTGGGATTCTAGAAATTTTCTCCTGCTATTATATGCGCCAACTGCTTTATTCGTGTCCCCATCAAGTTGATCTACAATTCCTATATACAATCAAATCTCGCTATAGATCCTCTCAGCAATCGTTGAGCCTAAACTGAAGAATTTCATTGTAATAAATAAATAAATTTTAAACCTCCTCTAAGCATCAATCATGGGGAGAAGAGATGATGACTAATAAGGTGCACGCATTGAAAATCGTGCAAAAGTGAGAAAAAAAAGAAAAGTTTAATTCAACGACTCTTGTAAGTACCATTTCGCTGCTAATCACAAATATACAACAGTTTTGAAGTTAATTTAACGAAAATAATACAAAAAATATAAGCAAAATTTTATTTAAGAGATGTCCAGAAGTCTTGGTGTCACCATAGAAGTGCATGAAGATAATTTATATAAGAAGCATATTTAGATAAAGCGCAATTGATGACTAACCGCACGAGGAATGGTATCTGTGTCTTTCAGTTAAGTGCGGGACATCCTAACCACTAGACCATGCCATAGCCGTACGTACAAAAGGGATTCGTTTTTAAATTAAAGAATTGAAGAAGAAGATATTATTTAAAATACGTTAGAAAGGTGACTAACGTTTGTTGTGTATTGTGGTGGCACGCGATTTGTTTAGAACAACTATATACGGTTGTAAAGAGTTATGATTGCGTGTGTTGTATGTACTTTAAAAATAATGTAAAATACGACTGGGTTTCGAATTCCCATTCCCAATAATCTTATAATTCTATATTATATAACCTTAATTTTCCATTGCATATAACGATCGCGTTACATCGAATAGAGGTGAAAGTTGAGATATACTGAGATATATTTACCAGACTGCAGTGTGTTTGGATTTTTTGTAATTTCTGTAAATCTTCTGTGTCAGTAGTATGTCAGAACACATGGACAGTAGAACTGCCAAACATATGCCGAAGTGCACCTACAAATGTGGTGTGTGGACGCATGAATGCATAGTATTGGCTTCCAGTCTTGTTTGCTATTTACGATAAATGTACGTTAAGTCACGGAGAAATTCTCAGGAATATTGGTGGTGTCTACCGCCATCCTTAGAGTCCATACATTCCACCGTAGAAAGGGTATTGCAGCAATTCTATATAGTTGTATAAACGAGACCAAGTTTTTACTTTACGGACAAAACACATGCCTTTGTCACTTAACGAGTCGAATGTTTTTTAAAATAGTAAGAGGTGTGACAAAAAAGAAAAGAGTAGAGTCTACTGTTTACGACTCCATGGAGGAAGTGGACTATTCTTTTTATAAGCACGGTACCGAAGTTATCGAGCCTCACAGGCAACAACCACATATAACATACAACATAATTATGGATGTGATGAAGCTTGAGTTTTTGCCCAAAATTGCTTTACATACAATAACTATGATGTGTGAGACTTTTCAAATAATCAAATGGGCGTCAAATCACTTTATCGTGGTTGGGTTAGGTTTAATGTGTAGCTAGGCTTTCCATTAAAAAGTTAATGAAAGAAGCTCCTCTTAAATCTTTAATACTTCGTTCAACATTCATCTTAACCAGTTAACTGTGTAGGACGTCATTATATGTCCATCCGTCCTTGTCGGATTTTCTCAGAAAATCGGATCATAATGAATACTTATATACTGTAACAGTGTATTTTAGAAAATATTTTTGCCATTTTATCAAATCGGTTCATTAGAACTCGTATACGAGTATATCGCTAAACAAGTCGACACAGTTAACTGATTAAGTTGTCTATCTTATTATATTTCACTTCTTACTCGCATTTATTCGCTCTATTGCTATTTCAAGACAACGGCGAATAGTTTGCTATAATTAACACGAATATAACGTTAAAAATATATATTTACGAGCACAGCGATACAAAGTTTTCTACCTTACGTATAATTTTAAAAGTAGAATTTGCATAAAATTAAATAATTAAACAGATATATATTATAATTATATTTATTTTTTTTTTTATTTTTTATTTTTCCATTTTTCTTAAAATTAATTAACAAATAATGAATTGGCCGAGTGAAAGTACATTTGTGTGTGATTAAAGCGCCTTAACATTATATTTTTTTTTAAATAAATTTATGCGTTTTGATATGTACCCTGCGTAGAACCAGGCTTACGTTTAATGCAGCACGCTTAGCCTTTCACCGAAGTCCACGAGAAATCCGTTTTGAACATAGTATAGGCCAACCAGTATAACAAGTTGAAAAGAGCAAATGACATAGGAAATGCAACACGAGCTATGCGATCAATTAACGACACACTGTTAATGTAACGGGCTCCTGCACAAAAATGTTTAATTATTCATATACACATATTTGTATATATACATATACATATTTGTATATATATATACACATATTTGTATATATATATACACATATTTGTATATATATATACACATATTTGTATATATATATACAAATATATCTTTATAAAGACATGCTTGTTTTCATTGTTGACATGAGTACCTTTCTGTGAAGAGGCATCTCGTTCCCTTTGCTTGCGGAATTTGTCATCACCTATGAAACACAACCACATTTGTTTAGTTTTCGATATGATTGGTGGTTCAGTTTGTGTTGTCCTTTCCATGGTCGAGGCATGTGAAGAAGGCGCTTGAAACACATGTGTTGGATCATTATATATCGGGCATATCATAACATTCCGTTTGCGGAAACCGCCCGTTAACGATTGAGGATACTCTGACGCCAACGATTCATTACTCTCGTGTATCGAAGTGGGTAAGTCATGATCGTGTGTAATGTGATCGATTTCTATGTCAGCTATGGCCTCATCATCTATATCTTCCCACTCGTCTTCGCTCATTGCCGGTATCTCACCACTGCCTACTTTAGTGAAATAATGAACGCCGGCAAATTCTAAAAGTGTTGCTATGCAATATAAGAAACTCATAAGCAGGAACCAATCCAAAGCGGTCGCGTATTTTACTTTCGGCAAATCGGTTCGGGAATCCAAGCTAATGGTTGATAAGGTAAGAACAGCTGTTACGCAAAGTCCTACACGATCGCTGGTCGCCTCGCGATGTATCCAAAACGAGACCCAAGACAGAACCACTATAAGTATACAAGGAACATATACCTGTACATACATGAAAGATTAGCAGTTAGTTTGTAGCGGGTGAATGTACAAGTAACTTAAACTTACTTGTATGAGAAAGTATCCAGTATGTCGTTTGAGATTAAAGGCTACATGAAGTACCGAAAATTCCCCTTCTCTCCTCGTATACGTTAAGTTACGTGAGCGCATGCTAATCAAATCGAATTGATTTAAAGTCATGCCCGGCACAAAAGAAACAGCATCGTCCGCTCCTTTCCACTCATAAACCAATTGACCTCGAGTGTAACCATCTAAAATTTTCGAGTAACATTTGCATTACTAACCTAAAATGAGAACTAAAAATACATTACAACTGCCTATAATCAAAGGACATGACTGATGATCCATGGGGAAGTTTTTCAATTCCATGGGACAGGTGGCTTTAATTGTTAATCTTCGAGAAGAAAAATTTCAACTTTAAAACGGACTTCTTGAGGTTATTTTAAAGAAAAGTCACCTCATCGAATACAGTATGCCACCGTCTTGATCTAAACGCAACAATTTATTGGGAACAGTAAGTGTGTGGATATGAGAATGTTTACCGTTAAAGAAATACGTATCTGGACGCCATATCTTATCCAACATCTGAAAATAGAAATGGAAAGCATTTTTTCAAAATATGCGTAACAGTTTTTTAAATTCTTGCTTTGGAAACCTTAATACTTAATGAGAGACTCTTAATTGGTCCCTGAAAGCTTAACCGTTTGTCTCGCCAATATTGACGGAAATAACAATCCATAGAATATTCCATATCTAGCTCAGATACCGGGCCCATACTTCTTATTAATATGTTGGTGCGTACTATGGTAGGAACGCCTAAAAATAGATTATAATATTTTTAATATAATTTTTGGAATTCCTCTACATACACACTAACCTTGACCATGTGTCGGTAATTGCGATTGTTCGTAACTTTTTAGAAGATTTTCCAAAATTATTGAAATATTACGACTTAACATCTCAGATGAAGCGGTACGTTTATGCATAACACCAGCTTTAATGGTGTCATTCTTTGCTCGCCGTCGTTGTTGACGTTGCACTGAATGCAATGTTGAGTTCTCCATTAAACTCTCTTTCCCAGCACTGGTAGTAGTAAACGATTGATAAATACGAGAAGCTTTAAATTCTTTGCTTATTCTTGGTTCTCTACTATCCGTCAAACGTTCGATAGTTTCCGTTTCCGTACTACATAGAAGTTGAACGTCAAAAAAGAAAAAACGAAAAGAAAATCAAGTTTGCAAACAATTAATTCTCTTAATAATACAGGCAAGCATTCACCTCGTTAAGTCTACGGTGGCATTAATGTCTTCATAAAATTGATTGGTAGTATTCTCAAACAATTCCCAACTACTTGTGGGAATACAATTACAATAATTCCAAAGAGAGTGTAAAAATCCCATCAACAAAATCAAACTAAAAGGAAAATTATTTTGAAAAATTTTAAAATTTTCGTTTATCTTTTCCAATATTTTTCTTATCTAAGTTGGATTTGCAAGCAGTGTGTAAAAAGGAAGGAAGGAAGGAAAGGTAGGAAATAAGCATACTAAGCAAGGAAATGTTAAATTATATTTTCTGCTAGGTGATCTATAAGGCTTTGGGATAAAATGAAATGAATGAATGAAGTGGTAACACTTTCCACATAAGAAAGACGCGGACACATCACTCAATTAGTAAATAGGACGGCTTATCGATGTCATCACTATTGACTGTTGAACACTTTCGAATGCAAGGCATTAAAATTTGAAGACATTCCAAGTAATAGTTTGCAAGCTGCAACTATTTTAGTCACGCTACTTTTTGTTCGTTGTAAAACAATGGAAAAATTGAAATTTCCTTTCTCTTTTCTATACCCTAAACCAAGTAAGGGTTCCTACGAAGAATAAGCCCTTCTGTAAAGATAATAAAGTCTACATTTTGCTATGAAAATAGGTAAAGAATTATAAAATTTTCGAGGAGAAAACTACTTCTGCTTCTGAATAGGAGTCACCTCAACTCCACATAAGGGCTCCGACCAAAAGTATGCCTTCAGATGGAAACAAGATAAAACCTTCTTACCACGAAAATAAACTAAGAATTGTATTAAGTGAAACAGTGGATAAGGGATTTAATGATTAGCGGTTTTGTTTATTATAATTTTTCTTTGTTTTTTTAATCTTCCTCCGATCTTCCTCCACCCAACTATTTATAGGTATGTAGCAATGGTCACAGTCTCGTTTACAACAAATGCCAAGAATTAGTTTCACACGTAATAAAAAAAAATAAATAAATTTCTCATAAGAGAAATTCGGACAACATGCCCAAAAATGTCAAGACCCATATAAACTTTGGATTAAATATCACAATAACAAAACCAAAATTTCTCATCATTCATCAAAACAAAATAACAATTTTACTTCACTCTAAGAAACGTATCATTGCACGTTTTATAAATTCAGTTTAAGTTTACGGAAAATTTGAAATCAAACGAAAATCTTTAAAAAAATTTCATATCTAACTAAACTAACTAAATGATATTTAATTTTATTATGCACAAAAAAAAAGAAGAGAAGCGTAAGAGTATTTAAATTAATTCGGCTTAATCGCGCGTGCAAGTTTAGTGAAAAATCAAATTTTGTCTTATAAATGAAACGCTACTGCATGGTATATATACATATGTATATATGTATATACGTATATATATATATATATATATATATACTCTATAGAGAAAGACGACAGACAGTCGTAATAAAACCAAATGAGATCAAATGTGAGTAAGCAAGCAATTCAATGATAAATAAAATTTACAGATATAATGGGTCGTATACGTGATTTTTCTCTTGTGAATCTCTTCTTAAAACACTCATACCTAACAAAGTACGTGATGTGGTGACGAAGAAGACTAAGCTACATATGTGTTGTGCGTTAAAGTCAAGTCAAATGCAACCAACCAATCACCATTGATTGTGTGTTTCACGTTAAATTTTACCACTTTTAGGAGATTTTACGCACACTTATATAAAAATATATATATTAAATATATGTGTAATACATGGCCTCATGATCATGTAGCGTTTGAAAAGCGAGAAATAAACGATAAATTCTTTAGATATTTTATGCTTATGTGACTAATCGCGCCACAAATATGTGCACAATAATAATAAAAGAAAGTTTTACAAGCAAAAAATATGGTGAAATAAATTTTTGTCACACAAGTATTTAATAGCATTATAAATGTAAAGATTTGGTGACCTCCAACGCAAAAATGCAATGAGTTACAATAGCTGGCATAGAGTAATGAAAATATACTCATATCACCTGAAAAAATTGTACACATTTGATACAATAGGTAAATAAGAGATTTCGCGGTAATTATCTACTACTAGATGCTTCCGTCAAAAATCTTATAGAAATAAACACAATGGTGTGTGCGTATTTTTCTCTTTTTCTTTAAACAAACCGGTGCACATAATGCATATATACGGATGTAAGTTATTAAATGACTTTTTGCTTTTTTTGACAATTACTGGGAGGGTTCGTAAATGTTATGTTACACATATGTAGATATCCCTCAAACAACAAAACTATGCCGACAAACTGAAATGTTCTGCATCTTTCTTAATATATATCGTTTTAACCGTTGCCCTGCTTCTCTATGCACAAACCTACCCATGTGAGTTTAACATAAGTTTACAAGCTTGTGTAGACTTTGTGTCAAAGCAAACTAAGGCAAACAAGTACTTCTTACCAAATTTTTACGAATCTCTTGAGACTATTCAATATGAATAGTGTAGTGTGTATATATATGTACGCGTTCACTTCTGTTACAAAAAAATTTTTTTCTTTTTACTTCGTTTTCTCATTTTCAGTTTTTTGCTGATTGTTATGAAAAAAAAAAAAAAAAAAAATTATGCTATTAATGACAGCAAACGAGTTCAAGATAAATTATATTCCGTATGAGTATGTAATGTACTCTTAAGTTTAATTTAAATCAGAGCATATGTACACTTGAACACTTTAACGACAAAAGCAAAATCTCTACCCTCGTCGTTGTATGTAAAATAATTTAGAACGCCTACCTGTTACAGTGAACACTGCTGATAATAATTGCTCTCATTAGCGATGAGCTTAGAACCAAATTTTAAGCAAAAAAAAAAAAAATAATTTTTGCTGTCTTGTTAGTCGTTATATATTATGACAACAGCTTGAATTCACTGAGTAAAGCTGAGAGCGAAAAGTTTTTTTCTCTTATTAGAAGGATCGAATAATTTGCTATATAAAAATAAATTGTGACCCCTATTTTTTCATGAAGAAAACGCTTACTTTATCAGAGTACTTTGCCGAAAGAATTGCCCATCAATAGCCTTATACCTTAGCTTTTTCATCTTATTGAAAATATAGAAGAACGTTCTGGCATGAAATCAAAACTACATTTTTGAAAGTGTCCGTAAAAGGATCCACTTTCGGATGCCGTGTTAAAAATAAAAGAACTGCTTAGACAAACAATAAGAAATCGTTGGAAATAAACTTTGATCAGAGGAAGGACAGTGTGACGCAAGCAGTAGTGGCAGTGTTACATTTAATTTCGGTGCTTTTCGTGGACTAACTCCCCAATATCTCGTCCAAAAGTCGCATTATTTTGTTTCAGTTATTCGCTTAGAATCATCAATGGTAGCTAGTACCATTCCTTAGCTCTTCAGTTCCTTCATTAGATTTGCACAGCTCTTAACACAGAAGGCCTGGCTAATTTTCTGAAGTGGGAATGCCAAGAGTAATCGGCATTGCTGCCAATGTTTCTCTGACCTGCGCTATCGATATTATTCCGTGTCATCATTTCCGAACACATTTTACAGTCCTACAACACTTTTTTCCGAAATAAGACGAAGAAGTCACATTCTCGCATTTGGTGTTTCTTTTTCTTCTTCTTTGCTTTTTGACATTGAACTCGACATATTTAAAGATTCTGAAAATTATATTGTGTGCACTCTAGCGGGACAACTTACACTGTATGTTATGTAGAACTCAAAAGCGATACATCTTTACGAAGTAGTGACCAATTAAGAAACTCTTACAAGTAAAATAACAGTCATCTCTTCTAGAAGCCGGTAGAGACTTTTGCTTTACATTTTTCTTAAATTTTCTATCGTTACAAAAGGAACCCAACAAGAGTCCTTTACGTGCACATTATAATAAATTTTAATGAGTTATTTAACAGTAGCACGGCCCTGTAACACATTGTTCGATGAGTTATGATGATGGATGATATACGAATGTAGGGTGACTATTGATGACGTTACTCATAAAATTAAAATTCTTCTAGCGTGACTGGAATAACTGTAACATGTAGATTACAGATCGGAATGTCTTGCAGGTTAGTTGTATCTAAAAATCATATGCATTCGTCAATAGTGGTAGTTGTTTAATCTATAAAAAATTATTTCGGTACTATATGTAAACGCCATCACCCTACGGTACACATTCTTCACGAGCACATCGTTACATGAAGACTTTAAATAACGGAATTACATATAGGGTGTTGAGTATAGATTTGCTTTTTTTTATATTCTAGTTTTAGTTCCCTCTCATTACAGTTAAAGTTTCAAATCTTATTACATTCCATTTCCAGTAATATTTATAGGTAAAATGTTAGTGGTAATAATGTTTAAGTAAGACTAGCATCATAGGTTCAAATTTCTATTAAAAATATGTGATTTTGAGTTCCTGTCACCCACACGGATGCGCAAAGATTTGCTCTAATTGCATCATATTTACGACGTACAGCAGTGCAAACAAAGCTTTGGCCTACTAACTTGTCTCGCCGTACTGTTGGCATGCGATCATCACCGACCGCAACACATCTCATACAATATACAATCCGAGGACTATAAAACCGCTTTTTGTAAAAAAAGTTTGAATCCATTAACAAATCGGCCGACTTTAAATGGTTTTGAATAATAGTGAGGGTGTGTGAATACTTTACGCCTGCTAAACTTTTACAAAAGCTAAGCGAAGCCTTCATAGAGAATAGTTAAAGTTTCTCAGATAACCGGCAAACAGGTAATGTGATGTCTTAGAGAAATCTCTGGTTGCTTATATATCTAGCGTTTATCATCTCTTCACCCAAATCCTTCCAAAGTCTGCAAACTCTTCACTCTCTCTCTCTCTCTTCACCCAAATTTTGCGAAAGTCTTTCAACGTATTTGGTTGAAGTTTGGTATCATGATATTTTTGGGACCAAGGCTGTTTAGTATTAGCTATGTATCCTATTCCCATTGAATGATTCCTTCTGTATGCCCATCAAAGAGAATTCATTAGATTTGTCAAATGTATGTAACTCAAAGAGATAGGCAATGCAAACCTTACCACAAACATTTATGCATTCGTAAGGAGACGGGAATAAATTGCCTATACATTCATGTCATCTGTTCGACTATCACTAAAACGAGCTCAAAATTTTCTTCAAGACAACTAAGTGGATTTAATATTTTTGTTGCAATTATTTTCGAATTAAGTATGGAACGCGGCCATTCGTCCACAATTAGCAAGGGACTCGTAATTTTCCTTTTCCTCACTTTAAATTATGATATAAAAATTTTTTCTTTTACTTTAGAGCTTTTAAAATGACACTATATTTGTTTTTCTAATAGAATCTCGTCGCCACGTTCGGAAATCAATTCAATTGGGCCAGGGTCTCAAAAACATTTGTAAAAACCGAGAAACATCTACACGTTTGTCTTTTTTAGAGAACCTGCTAATCACGAGAAGTCCTATGATTATGATAAGTGTGGCGATGATCGGAAAGCCTTATAGGTAGAGAAGGGGGCAAAGAGAAAATAATCTATCTACATATTCGACTCGATGGTAAGAACATCAGGGCCGGTGAGAAAGACGGCCGCTGGGAGATTGTTTTAAAGTCGGGCTCCACGGTTGAGCACCGACCATAACTTTTAATTTTTTTAATTACTTGAATAGCACCAATAAGGCATAGCACTTACCCACTAGGCATGCACCCACTAATCTGAGGCCAGTTCCTATCTTATTTTCTTTGCCCACTTCTTTCTGCCCGTCACCTGGTAAAACGCACAAGGCACATTTCCTGAGCACAAAAAAAAAAAATCATGTAAAGTTATGACCAGTTATGTACATGATGTGCATGTTATTGATTAACTGTATGGATCGTCACTCTGTCTTACGAGTAAAATTTCCTGTATCACCTGGAATTAGAGAAAGATCGACGTGAACAATATCAAGCAAATTGTTTTTGCCGCAAGTAAGCCTGTAGAAGGTGCCGGGTGGACTGTTGATTCGCAGGACCATTGCGTAACAGTTATGTTGAACGTTAAAAGCTCGCTCAACCCATTAGGTTGGCAGAGCTTTGTAATATCCCCAGATCAGACGTAAATGCTAAACTACTTTAAAAATATAATAGCAGACCGTTTCAAATAGAGAACTTTAAGCTATGAGAGAGACGCGGGCCCCGCTGTTTAAATTCTAGGCATGGCTGATGACGTAGCGGTAGTAATAGTTACCGAACACGTAGAGGACATTGTTAGCACAGCCGAAGGCACGATCATTATTATCCGTTTAGAGATGGCGTCAGTCTGCCTAAAGCTTACCAGACAAGAAAACGAAAGCAGCTTTAATAGAGAGCCGCAAGAAGAAGTAGATGGAAGGATGGGAGAAACCTATAACTAATGATATATAATGCTCTCATTCAATTAAAGAACACGATTTTTTGCATTGAGAAAATTCCATCAATGACTTGTCTCCTCACCTGGTAAATATATCATGGGTCTCGAGTTTGAAAAACTCAAAGTGGAAAATCTGTGACCGCTGTAGTGAAGTTCCACTGTTTGCGTTGAGGTTGTATTGAAATTTTCTGAAAAAACTTATGTCATAAGTATTGAAAATGTTTGGTTTTTGACTATAAATAGAGGGTACAGCATAAGCGTGTATACATAAGCGCAATATATATAACTATTTTGCCGACGGTCATAAGTCAATGTCGCATGTAATTTGCTAAATGTTGTTATTCGTTTGACGTTTATAAAAAATAATGAATCTCATCATTGCGAGTGTGTGCATGGATTTATAAATTTACATATACATCATCCGGCATAGACACAGTTTTGATTTTCCGTCTTTCGTTGCTTATATGGCCGTTGGCCCAATACATTATTTTCTGACCTTACACAACTGCAATAAGAACGCTTTGTGTTTTGGGAAGTGTGCGAACATATCAATGCGAGAGACAGCGTATGCTATAAATTTTTAATTAAAGTCTTAAAGACTTTCTAGTAGAGCAACTAATTATTTAGATTGCAATATAGCAGAACGCACCAACGCAAAGAGACAATTCGAGGGAGATGGAGCAGAGAGGGATTATGTTAGTCAAGTAGATAAATCAATTTCATAAGTAAGTAAATAAGGTATTTATGCTGGACCCGCATGTTCTATCATATCGAATGAGCGAATGAATGAGTGAGTGGCATACAACTATTTTACAAACGCAAGTGTGCTTATTCTTTTGGGTATGTTTGTGCGTACGAGTGCCTTTGTATGTATGTGTGCGTGTGTGTTCTTATCTTCTACGGAATGTTTGAGTTATTGACCATTCACGCAAGCATTTCTATTGTCAAAAATTTGATACTTCTGTGTATTTTCGAAATTTTCAAAAAAAATAATTTCGAATAAACTCGTTTATATTATATGTGCTTACATGAGTGCATTTTATATTATCTTAACGTCTTCCCTTTTCTTTTCCTTAATTTTCGTTTCTTCTTTTGTTTTATCCATCCTCGCAGAATAACAGTGTTCTAAGTTCAGCCTTTGCCTTGTAACGTGCAAACTTTAAATCGGTTCGCAATCAGCATAGGAATCTTAATGGATACAATCTTCGGTCTTTCGGTTTGTTCGGTCGCTCTGTCTGTCTCTTTCTAACGATCATCTATGATCCCGAAAATGGAAGTAGAAGGTTGACATAAAGACACTATAATTGAAAGGCCACATAAGTGACTCTTAAAAACGGAGGCAACTCACTCGCAAGTCGCAATCGCCAAACAGAAGTAAAACTTACAGCGCATAAGAGACGAGAAGAGTTTATTGGAAACTCTTTGCAGTTGTTTCTCAGTGTATAGACAGTCGCCCCAATCGACTAAGGGCAAGAATGCATTTAATCAAACATTTTTCCAGTATAATGCATGGGCTGTTTGAGAAGCTGGCTGTTAAAGGTTCGTTCCAAACTGAATATAACTTTTTTACCGTGTTTTTTTTAATTTGTTTAATTTCATAAAATATTTTAAGGATGTTTGTTTAGTGCGTATGTTGAACTTTTATCTTCTAAAGAATAAATAAATCTGTATGCGCGTGTGTGCAAGTATACACGTGTTTCATTTTTACACTAAACGCCGGCAGATGTTGATGCATTGACTTTGTTCTACTTAAAAAACGGCGATCTCCTAAAGCTCACAAGTTTTTAAATGAATCATCTGTCCGTCCAACCTGGTAATAAATACTTAAAATACAACTAAACGTTCACATCAAACGAATAGTTTCCGATCAACAGATCAATCTTGCAAACAGAGGTAATCCATTTAGAAATGGCCTCAAAAGGCTTACACGCGCAGAACGATTGTGAAGAAAGAAAATGGACTTTCGTGCGGACTACGTGTGCATCGTCATTTTCAAATTCTGTATCAACATTCGATTTGAAAATAGATAATGATTGCCTATCAGAGCCGTTAAAGTTATAGCGATTGCGATCGGTTCCGTACTATAGACACATATTATAAGGAATGTAATGTGTATGCAAGAGTCGTTTCAAGCCCAAGCATAGCTCTTTTACTGTATAACATACACAATAGAGTGAGCATGTGTTTGGTTTTTTTCGTTGTTGTAGCTACTGTTTGCTGATGTATCGGAAAATTGCACTTTCAGTTTCCATTGCACTTAACCTAAACAGTTTAGTGTAACAACTTAAGCAATTCTGCTAGATTTGCAAAATAATGTCGCTTGTGTGCTGTTCTTTTGTTCCAGCTGTACTGAATGTGTGACCCGATAAGAGTCAGTCTTAGTTCTTTTTTCTTTTCTTGCTTTTATATTATATTCAATAATTTGTAAAATACTTCCTTTAAAAATTTACAAACGCTACAAAACATATTTTATTTAACGTTGACAACATTCGGAAGTCAAAGGCATTCGGAAGATGTCAAAAATCCCTTCAAGGTTATGTACTTTTAATCGCCTGAACCTCTCCAAATAGTTTGTTAAACTGTAACGGCGGAAGAAAATATAAAAATCTTAAACGACTGAACGAAACACGTCCGTAACACACGAGAACCTCTAATTTACGATCCACATACAGATGTTAAGAAGGTCCACTTCAAACTTGAGTAAAGAAACAGATGTAGTTCTGGAAAGATAAACGTGGAAAACGTATAATTTGCATCCTACATGAACTGTGGATACTCAACCACGATATCGAACAATAGCTTCCAAGCGTCCACCAACTTCAAGTAGCGACCTTTCACAGGTTTCTCTTCTATAAGCCACAGTTAGGTAGGCGAGGTAGGCTTTATTTTAGCTGGTACCATGATGTCGTTCGTTGCCAATGTCATCGCCAATGCGACGTCGTTATGCGTTACGACGTCTCTACGCAGGTACTTCTCTGAATAAGGCTTGTCGGCACTGGAATAGCTACCGCAATGCTAATCAGTGGTTGCCCAATAGTGGGAAACATGTCTAAAACCAATATTTTCTAGTTTTTTTTATTTTATTTTTATTTTTAATGTGATTAGTCACTCGGAGATATCCGTTAGTGACGTGAGTATGTCGGATGTGTGCCCAATCGATAAATGTTATACCTTCACCGACTAAACACACATTATAACTACGACCAAATCTACCGCATTTGGGACTTGAATCCACAGAACAATGTTTTGCTCATCTACTGATGCGGACAAGCATGAGAAATTTTTTAATTATAAATAAAAAAGAAAAAACCGAGTAATGCATTTCCTAAGAACAGTAACAAGTTCTAAGCAACCTTCCATTTTTATGTTTAAATTCGAGATACAAAGAAGACGTAATGGTATTAGTTATTAATTAGAAAATTGGTAGAAGATATTGCGCACATAGTTCGTAATATCTTCTGCGCCTGTGATTGATATAAGCAGAAATTTTATGTATTTTAAACCGATCACTTCAGGCGATCATAATTACTATATAGGACGTAAAAACAATTTGATTTATTGCCTCAGTGCTGCGTGAGGGATCCTTCTGTCTGTTATATGCTCTTTACCAGTAATACTTAAGAGCAAGTATTGTTGCACTAGTCGTTAGGCTAAGAATCTTCATCGCCTTCCATACAGTGGCCGGATCAGTAAAATAAAAAAAAAGAAACATTTTTCCCCAAAAGTAAAGGATAAGGCAAAAATTGAAATATTAAATAAAACCCGTTACATTTTTTTTCTTCGAATCATAGCTTTTTTAAACTAATCTATCTGGTCACTCAGTAACGTAACTACTAAAGGACTGAAATATTTTCAAAGTATCCTTCTTCTTATGACAAGATGTATGTAAGAATTTATAGTTTAGTTTTGTATGATGTCTTGGTTCTGACTGCTCCTAGTAAGTAGAAGCGTTACGTGTGAAGAAGCGATACGAAAATCAAAGAAAAGACGTATTAGAAGTCCAGTACTGCTCCTGCTTCCAAATGTTATGTGGAAGAGAATGCTTGAAAATAAAAAATGAATTCGGCTTGAAAGAGAATAATCGGTCGGCATTGCATAGGCAGCTCAGAGACTGAAAGCTAAAAGCGCTTCACTTCCACCAATTACTTTATTACAACAAGTGATGAATTAAAATTTTTTAAAAAATTAAACGAACGATGATTACTTTAATTATTTCCATGTATTATATGTTGATGTTGGCTTCTCACCCGGTGCGGTGTGTGCGTCATCGACTCAATTGAGTTAAGAATAATCTCAGATAAAAGCAAACCTTTATTGAAATTTGGAAATTTCCCCTTCCTATTGTATGGCTCAGTTGCTTTATTTAAAAACCTGCATGCCCTCATCACTACAATTTCCCCGCGCAATCACATCTAGTTCGAGCTTCTCCCAGACGACGATCGATAGTAATGCATATTTTACAAATATTTGAAAACCCAGACATAATTCTATTAAAATTATGTGAGCACACAAGTGCGGACGTTTGGAATTAACCTAAAGAAAGTGATAAAAGAAACAAATTTTTTTGTTTTTGTAGAAATATACATGCACGAGCAAGACTGTTGAATGAAAGAATTTCTAATAACAATAACGATGTGTAGAGCATGCTTTTACTAAGCAGCGTTAGTAAAGCACACTTCGTGGCTTAGCCTGGGTCTTCCGCTTGACAAGCGGACGGCTTAACCATTAGGCCCTACACTTCAATACGCATCAATCTAAGCAACACACCTTTAGCTGATTAAAATTAAATAAAAAAAGAAGAAGAAATCATTTCAAATATAAAATGTGAAGTGACTACCTATATACATGCAATTATTACATTTTCTATCCCTAGTGGAATTGTTCATGTAATATTTTACGCCCTCTGTCGAGAACTGAGGATTGGTTATCTTCGTATTTCGTTCAACGGTACAATAACCTTGAAGAGTAACATTGCCGACCCTATACCAAAGTGTGCCTATTTTTTTTGTAGTCCATTCGGTAACAATTTTGGTATCATATGGACTATTGATCTTGCTTACTACTTCCTTTATATCTCTGTTAAATCAAACAGAAGCTCTTAAGGATATTGTCTTTTTTTTAAGACTATCAGACTAAAAGAAGACTAATAGGAAGCCTGGAGTAGCCTCGTTAACTTTAGTAGCTTGGACTTTCAGTATCGAGATGGACGTGTGAAATCCATCAACTGCATAAGTACGACTAAAGTGTAAATAAATATATATATACACTTGTTCTATGTATATAACATGCAAAAAGCTCTTAGATCGGAAGATCGTTTAATTTATATGAAAGACGTAATTTTACTTTTATTCGGGTCCATTCATTAATCGCTTTACACTAGATTGATTTTATAATAAATAAAAACAAGTAAGAGTACTATGGTCGGCAGACGCCAACATCACTTCGCCTCAGGCAGTTATTGACCCATTTTGATAGTAATGCACCAACAGTAACAGATTGTATTCTTGCGCAGGCATACATTTCATCCAAAAAAGAATCTTACGTAGTCCAAATTCGATAAGCTTGATTTCCTTGCCAATTTACTGTTATAAACTAATTTTCATCGCGAAAACTTAAAAATTGTATCTTTTTACTATAGAGAGATGCAGTGTTCGTCAGAACGTACTTTTCAAAATAGGCTATTATATGGGGAGTGGTCGAAGAATTGATTCAATGCAACCATTCTTAATAGCACTCGTCGTTGGGTTAAAGCACCTCAGTGTACCAAATCTCATCAAAATATCTCAAAAATTACGACCTGTAGGCTGAACACAAATTTACATGGACAGACGTTAGACCGAAAAAGAGGCAGAGTGAAAGACGATAAAGAGTTCTACATGATAAAAGGTGGCATCTTAAGCTCTTCTGTGTGTTACATTACCTTACGCACAAACTTACAATTTGTCAATCTGCCCCTACTCCACTTCCTGACATCTGTTAACACAGATGGATTTCAATTGAGATTTTTTTTTTTTTTTCAAGACGAATATCGGTCTTGGAAAGTGATTTAACGAATAAACTCACTGTGCTAAATGTGTGGTTCATTTTTCGATACGCTTGCCATATAAGCATTCTTATAATATATGAATCTAAGCCATAAATGTTTACAGGGTCCAATCGATTACGAATATGGTCTGCGCTGCCTTCGCTACCATTTTCCAAAACCTTATACCCTTTTTTCAAAAATCTGATCCAGTATCGGTCGGTTAGAAATCATTTAGAAGCATTTCGTCATGGTTCGTTTTACCAGATTAATTGAAACAAATGTGTTTTCCTTGAAAGCATCTGGTCATGGGGCCGATGCTTTTCATTTGAATGTGTAGCAATTTCTTAGCTTTGTTGGTAATGAGTTTTGTTATATGGAATTAGTGTGTATTTGGTGGCATCTCTTAGATAAATCGACGTCTCCTACTGCTATCGAAATAATCGATTCAATCAAATTTATATTTAAGAAGAAAACTTTTTGATTAAAAAATTCTGGATGATAATGGAAATTGACCCTCCAAGATAACGTCCAATACCGTTCTTGGAAATTGACACATAACTCAATAAGTTCGTAAAATATCAGGCACACGCAGAGCGGCTTTCGACGAATCCATACGATTTTTCCTTCATTGATTGGACATTCTGCCCATTCATATACATTCAGTTACAGTTAGTTTATATGGATTCGTCAATAGTGATGACATTTACATATCATCCTATGAACTTATTGAGTGATGTATTATTATCAAAATTGAAGCGAGTGGCATATCAAATGAAAACTAAATTGTTCATAAACAGAATTATTTGAAATTCTATCAACGCTAAAAAAACTCCAACTGGGATTTTTTTTTCATTTCACATTTACTTTTGCTCACAACGATTTTTCGCAGTTAATTCACTTTCTCTCTCTTGTTTATTAAGATACGTAATATCTTATGAAAATGAGAATTTTGCAAGAAAAAGATATTGAGACTAACCCCTACAGCTAATGCTTAATGCATGTGAAAGCAAAGTCGGTCCGTCATAGCAACTTTGCTTCTGCTTACTACTCTTACTGTTGCCATTACCTAATCAATCTTATGCTTTCGTTGTGATTCGTCTAACTAATAATGACATTATGTTGTCATAAACATAGAGAAGCGTAAGACATACATACAAATGTCTATTACTTGCTTAACGATTATAAACGAATACGATCTGGATTTGGATTTAAATGTAAACAGAGAACGGGAATACGCTTCCATTCACTCATCCACCCATTCTAACGCCAATTAGTTTTATGAAATTTTTGCAATTTTTTGCATGAAGTGACTTGATCTAAATGAATAAAACCGAGTCCGAATAGGATATCAATCGAAGGTACACAATCTCTAGCGCGTATATCTGGATTTTCAGAGTGAAATGAGGAAACTTTTTACTCATCGATAGTGAGTATGGTTGTAAGCTTATTAGTCGACCGCTCGAACTGGGTTTTACAAGCGATTCTTCAACGGATTCACGTGTGCCAAAGAAAATATTTACCCTCCTCTCATTTCTCTTTATCATGGGATGAAAATTAACTCGAAGGGATGAGTTTAGCCGGATTAACCTCTCACAAATTGAAGCTTTACTTTAAGAAGCAATTTTTGAAAGTAAACAAAGGATAGAGAGTTTTGGGCGAATTCTTTCCCCGCGGTTTAAAATTGATGGAATAAGCGATAAATCTTAAATGAAATAGAACTATCAAGGATATTCATAGACATTGTCTGGGAGGGACAAGAAAGTTAAAGTTAACTCTATCTAGACCAGTCAAGAAGGAGCACTGAATAGTTATAACGAAGTACTCGAAAAATTTGTAGGAAAGCAAGTAGAAAAACTACAGTGGGCCACGGCCCGTCATTGTAAATACTCTACACAACTCCACAATTATTCATATAAACACTTCTCCAAAAAAACAAAGGAAAACGACGCTAACTGGGAACTGGCCGAAAGGTGGTCCGATCTGAACTATTTTCAATAGCGCTCGTCCTTGGACCAAGCTAAGTCGGCATAATGAATTCTATCGAAATAACTTAAAAATTGCGGGCTACGACTAGAATAAGCCAAGTTGAAAAAGACAAGATGGACGTGTGGACAGACCTGCTTTGGTCGATTTAGAATAAAATTCTAGATATATACGTAGAATGGTTTCTAGAATGAAGTTTTGAAATCGAAGCGTACTACTGGGTGTTCCATAGAACCGCACAAACATAACCAGCGTTGACATTGCCATCATCAAATAAAATGTAATCAATTGGGAATGGAACAGTGGAGCTTTAACAACACACGCACACACAGGCTGTCAAAGAAGATCATCCGGATCGGAGAGAACGAATCGCACCTAGTACTACACATACTCTGCACGCTGAGCTTGGTTCTCGATTACGAAGTGTCCGCGTATTGTATGACCGCACTGGCCGTCGTTCGAACTGCCTACCAGCAGTAGTCCGACCGTTTCAGATGTTCAAACTTTCATGTCGAACCCAATCAGATACTACCTCCGTAGTTCCTCCATCTCTACCTACAATCTTTCTTGATCCTAACCATCGTGCCCGCACGTACACATAGTGGATTCACGGTCATATGAAAGAAGAAGAAGAACAAAAAACGGTAGAAAACCCTCTACCGTTCTTGATTCTTAACATCATACAAGATGTTTGCAACATAATATTATCGCCTGAAGATCAATGACAGTGGAAGAGGTTTACCCTTCCGGCGCTTCTCTGTCGACATAGAGTTGACATTACATATGAAACAAACGAAACGAACAAGATTGCACTTGAAACACTAAATGAATCGCATTTTGATGAAGTTTGTTAATCACTTATAACTTATCGTTGCAAGGAATGCTTTGACTAACCTTGGATTCAGCGGGAAATTCTTTTACACTTTCTACATTATTTATAAATGAATCGAAGCTGACGTTATAATCGTTTAACATGAGTATAAACCTCTTAAGGACACTTTGTGTTTATGTCAAATTTCAAATCTTTCTATATATCATTCTTAATTAAGTTCATCCTGTCGAAATATTCGGAATTTTGTATCATAATAAGGCATTTGCAAGGATCACCCGCAAATCGTAGTATTTTTAATAAAATTGTATTTTTCGTTTCGTGTGATACCTCAAAATACGCTTTGAAGATCGCGTAAAACATATTTACTTACTTATAGGCTTGCGAACACAATATATGATCGAAAAGGAATTCTTACTCAACTTAATCAGATTTCTCTCTTCGAAAATACCCTGAACGTTGGAATATATTATATATATAGAATGAATGAAGAGCTAGTCCACCCATAATAAATGAAAAACCGACGAAAAACCGACAAAAATATTTTACAATATAAAACCGATATTAGCCTGAAATTTAATATAATACTTCACGAACACCGATATAAATGAAAAAAGTGAAAACAAACCAAAAATTATGTATGAAAGAACCAAAAATTATCAATTTTTTCTTGAGAAAATTCACATTTGAAATTTATTCTTTGTCCGACAATATGATATACACTTATAATTTTTGCACATTGATTATCTTTGATTTTGATGTGATTGCACTTTAATCACAATGTCGTTTAAATAAATCATGTCACAATATATGTGTGTTTTTGTGAGTGTGTAAGTTGCGTGTGTTCGTATAATTTAAGAGCTAACGATTAAATAAATTATGGGAAATTTCTTTATTACAATATATCAGTGATTTTCAAAAAAAAAAAAAAAAACAAAAAAAAGGAAAAAACGAAGCCTCGAATGGTTGGCACAGAATAACTTACCGCCAAAAACATACTGATTTTAAATGTTTACCGGCCGACATGTCAAAATATTCTTTCACAAAATTATCTTTATTTCATTGATAAACGCATTAATATTCTTTTTATTTATTTATTTATTTTTATTTTTATTTTTATTTTTTATTTTTTGTTTTTTTCCTCTGGTTAGATCTATAGACAGCCGCTTTAGCTAGTCACACACGTATGGTTGCACTGAAACTAATTTTTGAGTGAAATTGTTCGCAAAATTCAAGCTGCATCCATATGCGACATAAGGGTTATATTCGCTTTGTTAATACATGAGGTTATGTAAAGCGATTTGGCGCCTAAATGTAACAAACTAACCTAAGTCGTCGTGTTGTTACTTGGGGGTGCATTGTGCCAGCAAGTGTTAGTTTATTGCTGTTATACTGAGCATGCTTTGTAAAATGGTGAACCACATGCCTTCTGCTTCAAAGATACGAGTGTGGACCGTATTCATTCACAAATAAGTTATGTGTGCATAGCAAACCGCTTATGTTTCAAGGCGGTAGTTTTTTTTTTTCGTTTCGCCAGAATTTGTTACTGCTACCGGCTTAAGTAATTCATTCATATTACTGTTGTTTACTATTGTGTCCGTGAAACAAAAACAATTGTTTGCTTCTTTGTTTTTTTTTACTATCATTTTTTGTCTATATGCGTGAACGAAAGAAATGGTAAATGACACCAAATTTTTATCATTTTCTTTCCTTTTTCATTTGAAAAAGTTCACTTAGTTCAACGCCTTACGAGAAATTGTCTAAAGCTTAATGCAGCTTCCTGTCACGCCTTCCCCTATATACTTCTGAATTAAAGCCAAACTTTTAAATCCAACTATCACAAAACCCTTTGACTTTTTGAGAGAGAGAAACAATTTTGAAAGAATTAAAGCGTTAATCAAACGAATTGGTCCTACATCGCACCGATCAACTTCGGGAAATGCGATTAATGAAAATTCATTTCATCATATCTTTTTTGTCTGTTATTGACGCTTCCTATTCTCGTCTGGATTTAAGCAACTAGTAGATAACATTTTTATGCTCATCACCGAAGGATGAGATCTACATTTAGTACTTGCGTTGCCGCTTGCAACGGCCAAAAGGCAGCTTGAGAGGCCCGATGAAATACAAAATTACTCTTAATCAGCATCAAATTCTGAATCGCTTTAAACATGTCTCATCTCAGTTCTCATCTCATTTCTCGTCTCATTTCATGTCTCATCTCATGTCTCACCTGTTGGTTAATTGCTGTCGTAGACGTATTCATGGTTGCAAGAATGGTAATATCTGCTCCGCGCATACGATATATATTTCTACACATATATTCTCTGCAAGTAAAAAAGATAAGCCACGCCCATTCAATATTATAGAGTATGAAAATTTAGCTTTTTTTTTCTTTTTTTGTTGAGTTCTTTTTGGAGTAACGATGATGGATATAAAAGATGTGATCGCAACCGGATATAATTCTTCCTCTCGTTCATATATATTTTCTTTACAATCACTTTTAATGTTCTTTTGTAAACTTTAACTTATAGTCGGGGGTTTGGCACTTTCGATCATCACATTTCTTCATGTCTGCTACTTGTGTTGCGTGGAGAAGCATTGCATGCAGTCTTATTTGCTTTTCCAATCTCCTTCGTTTTCGAAATGTGTTAGATCCTATCAATTTTCTTTTTATTCATAACCAGCCCTTAAGCGTTACAATTGCGGCAAGGAAAAGATGTGTGTTCTAAACCTAAAAAATTCTAGCGAAAAATGTAAGCAACGACAGAAGAGATCGTCGTAGTTTCTTCTTATCGTAATAACAGCTTCGTTCAGATATATTACAATTTCGGGATGGTTGGCTCTCTTTTAATTTCTCGCATAGTTGTAGGGAAATCGAATGCTTTTCCTCGAGACTAAATCTATTGAAATATATTCACAGTGGCGTTGTCAAGTTTTCAAATTTTCCTCGCACTTTTCGATAATTAGGAAAAAAAAGCACACATGCAGTTGCATATTCACAGACAACATTCACTTTTAAAATTTTGAATCAATTCATGCCGGATGAAGAGTACATATAGTTATAGTGGAACCTCTCGTTTTCGTGTCAAACGTCAAAGTTTTTCGTTATCATTGTTGTTGTTATTGTAATTCCATTTTTTTTCAAGGAAATAGGTTCTTGGATTATGCTCTATGAGGGTTAGAGCGGCACTCTTTAAAATAAAAAGAAGAAGAGCAGATGGGTACTCAATTAATTGATATTATGTTCAGTAGGCATTTTTACGCTTCCCACAGGCTTCCCTGTATCGAGTATGAATTTTCGAACTGTGGCAACGTGAGTGCGACTGAAGGACTGAATTTCTTAAGGAACCATTGCTGTCTTCCAATTGTGTGGCCAAGACGAATTCTTGCAAGTTTTCTTCTTTTTTTTGGTGATGGTCAGAAAGACGTGAGTGATGAGAAAGAGATAGAGGGGCGGTGACAGCAACCTCATAGATACGATTACTATCTTTTCATTTCGTATTTCTAGGTTTTCGTGTAACATGTGGAGATTGGGGAAATCGACTTATTATCGAACACCACTGCAACAGAGCTCAATAGCTCCTTTTTTTCAGTACAAAATGTGAAAATTGCAGGCATTCTCTGGAGACATCTTGACTTTAAAGCGCTCTGCGGCAAGCCGAAAAAAAAAGTAATTACTTAAGGTACATCCCTACAGCTAGAAAAGTAGGCGAGACGTTTTGCAAATACTGAATTTTACTGAGTATGATGGGCAAGCGCTTGAATGAAAAAAGTTTAAATTTTGCCCGACAGACTCGCTAGGTAATGCTTTTTAAGGACACTGTAAAGAATTGAAATGAAAAATATTATAATATAGGACATGATTCTGCCCGACAGTGCTTCACAATATATTACATGCATACAGTGCATGATAGTTAGTAATGATGTGTTTTGTAAACATAAGATCAGATTTCGATCAGTTTGTCGAATTCTCTTTATTACGCAATAAAATACATTTCAACAAAGGCGGGAGAGGAGGTCAATGTGTCTCTTTAGCATAAACTTCAAAGAACTGTGGGCTATCTTCACCTTGGTCAATAGTACGCGAAAGAAAATATCAGAAACTTTCTCGTTTCCTTCGCATCATTAACGACCCTTAGTATATAGGTTTATTTCTGATCAGTATAGGATAAGGAACCATCTAAGCAGTGTCTACGCGTTGGTCTTAACGCCTGTCTGCTTATACACTGACGGTTGTCGCTAAACGGTCAGGGTCGCAGGATCTGATTTGAATCAAGTCATCAGATCATTGCGGAGACTAAAGGGTACTTTAAAAGCCCTGACAGATAGTTCCACAAAAAAAGGTTTCGCGCTGCAGTGGAAACGTTTTATTGAATTTATTCCTTTTAAAGGAGACCTAACAAGTAAAGTCGGATTTTGTGGGAAGAAAAGGATAAATAAATAAATGAATAGGTAGAAGACGGCTTTCCGAGCAGGCTCTGCTTAATTGATTTGCCTTTTTGCGCTGGCAACGTGGCAACTAAACGTCCGTAACAAAGATATAAAAAAGGCAAAGAGTTCGCCTTAGTTTCTGTATATAGGAATTTACTATATTGCATGTCAATCGAACACAGTTTTTCAAATGCTATAACGATCTCAACAGACAAAAATACGAGGACATGATTAAATCGAAAACGAATTTCACCCTTAGTTACATATAATTTATATATTTTGTAGATATATTTTATTGATTTTCTAAAACGTATTTTCACATTTTACGCAATGTCTGCATTTTGATTTAAATATCCCTCATGGACTTAATATATATTAGAAATTAAATCAGTTTATTGTTGTAGTTATTTGTTATTGTTGCTGTCTAATCGATATTTAATATTTGACAATAGAGACAATGGTTAAGTGAGGGCTTAAAAAGAGCAAAAGACCTCTATAAATATATACATACATGTACATTATTATAGTACTATATATACATAGGCACATATATAGACTTGAACTTTTTATTATTCTTTGACTATATGACGTATTCTAAAGCAGACAATCAATGCATCTATTGGCGTACGCATAAATGCATAAACCTTTGTGCCTATTGACATGTATCCTGCAACTGAGACCGTACATGTTAATAATCGTTGAGGAAATACTCTCACTACTATATATATATATATATATATATATATATATATGTATATTTAATATTATATTTATCATTATTAACGAAATGTATTGTATACAAAGGATAAGATTGATTAGAGAACGAAGCCTTTATATAAAGATTAAATGATAAATGTGTGTGCGGGAATCAAACGGTTTTATTTTCTCTTTTTCTTTTATCATTTCTTTCTACAAGAATTAATAATAGCACCCGTTGCTTAAAGTTTTATTAGAGAATTGTGTCTCTATTAGCATGTCAATAGCCATGATCCCTACTTAGTTCCAGAACACATTAACGGCAATCCTTGACATTGTCAGTTTGTTACGGTCGATTAGAAAACCACTTTTCGAAAGTTTTATTTCCGTTTTATAAAAGAATTCTTTACCATATTTTAAATCTTGTTCTTAAATGTTCACCTAGTTGTCTGAATTAGTAATCTTTTTACCACGGGTTCATAAAATTGCCCCATCAGATCCAAATTTCTCACATCAATTTAAGATGGCTGACAACAACGAAAAATGCTGCTGGCACTAGCCCAATGTGTAGTGAATGGTCGAAACATAGTCTCACCCGCGATCGAATCCATTTTCGATAGAGTTCGCCCTCGAGCCGAAAAACGCGCGAGAGTAACAAATTTCACCAAAATAACTCAAAATCTAAGCACATGAATAAATGGACCGACGCACAGACACGCCTAGATTGATTCAGAAAACGAATTGAGGGGTAAATTTTAAACGCATTTTTGGAACGAAGAAAAGGTAAAACCTAATTTTTATATTTATTTGTGCTACCTCTTCTTTCTGTCTAGTGATAACATGACAAGCAAAAACCACAGCAGCAACAACATCAATATTCTATGTTCTAATGGAATCTATCGATAATAACGCATCACATCAGAGTTAATTTTGTTACTGGAAACTTAAAACGAGTGGGCGACGCTGCTGCAAATTTGTCATGAAAATACTCCTTCTTTTTTTCATTGTCTCAACTAATGCTTTATGTGGAAAAAACAACGAACGCATTATCCGTAAGAATATAGTTTCTTGATACTCCAACTAGATTACCCAATACCAAAGGTATCCTTGCTAGGACGTCGTGACCTTTTTTTTCAATAATTCAAAGAATCGATTACATTACGATGCACATTAATGCAAGGAAAAGAGCGCCTTCTTTTTCTAAAAAGTGGGAAGTAAGCAAATTATGAGTAACACGGAATGAAAAGGTGTTCGAATTTGTGAGCGATATCTTCATTTCTGCGAACGCGAGAATGTTTATCACAGACAATGGCTGCATTCCAAACTTGAAATTGGCCTGAAATACTTTATGGGGTTTTCGAAGCTTGCTTCTGCCCGTTGTCGATAAAGAAAATAACATTTCATTTTTGCGGCCAAGGGAAGGATTACAAAGAACATAGAACTAATGCACAGACGGTCAGACATGGTTTAATCGATTCAGAATTTTACGTTGATCAAGAGTATACCTACTTTACTCTTCTATACGAGAGATAGAAAAGAAGAGAAATAAAAATCATTGTGATGTTTTTTAATTCAATCAAACAAACGTCACGAAGTTTTTCCTTGACCCAAAATAATACTGTATCTACAACTCAGCGAATCAAGTTGCGGAAAAAAACATACTAAGTATGTAAAAGCATATTAATTTTTGTTCCAAACTTTGCTGGGAAGTTGTTCATCATAAGCAGTCAAGTTTGAATCGCTGTTGACTTTGAAAGTTATCAAGCATATACATACTGCACTAGGTCTTTAAAGCTTTATTTTTAATATTGCAAATATTTCGTCCAAAATTAATATACTCCTAACCTTCCTTTATAGGTGACCCAAACACTTGCCATATGCTTGCATTACTCCATGGAAAGGTACTATATAATGGAGCATTTGTATGGGCGACGAATCGAAGAATAGAGCAATGTGGTTTAACTCGAGGGTACTTTGCAAGTCAACGAAAGACTTGCGTTTCTGTATATGGAAGAGAATTCGATAATTCGTCTCTTAGCATTCATCCATCAATGCATTTTCCATACGATTCATCATTGAGTGGAAACATGTCAATGTATTAAATTTTATTAAAAAAGTTTGCGATATATATACTAAACACAAAGTCAAAAGCACTGATGGACAGACAGAAAACAAGTTACCAAGTCCAATGCATTTTCAATACGATTCATTGTTGAGCGAAAGCATGTCAGTATATTAAAATTTCTTAATAAAAGTTGCGATGTTTAAATTACACGCAAAGTCACATGGGCAGACGGACAGACAGAAAAGGAAAAGATCAACCACTGGGCAAAAGCATGTCAATATATCGTACATTTAAATTAAACATAACGATGCATGGACAGACCGACGGACAGACCAGTAGAAGGTGGTTTTACATCGCTTGGCATGACAAACAATGACTCTCTCTCTCTCTCAAAGCATAATGCTGAAGATTGAATATAAATATGATTGAAAAAAGCTGACGATTTGTACAAATTTGAAATTTCGAATATTTGCAAAAATTCATCTGAGCAACTTACAACGTTTCGCGGCCATTAATCTCAAGTGTTCTTTGTAGCTTTTTCCTTCTCCTTACCCAGCTCAATTCGTTACTTCAAACTTCGGCAATGCAGTTACGGTAAAAATTTACATAAAATATGATAAGAGAGATATTTTTGCGCAAAATTATTATAATTACATCTTGGATCCCGTTACCTCGCCATATTTTATGCACCACTAAAGTGGCTCTATTTGGTATTTATTTTAATGATGACTGTCGTTCTTCTCCAGCGCGCTAAGTATCATCTTTTGACTTTCAAATTCATTTCATCTTTCGCTAAGCGTTGCATTGCCAAAATAAAAGTAAGATGTTGTTTAAAATGAAATAATTAAAGATCTCAACAGTGTATGCAAGTGTATGCTTTGTGCAAGTTGAGCGATCACAAATTAATTAAAACAATTAAGAACACTATACAGGGTCACGGTCCACCATTAAATACCCTATAACACTCGATATTTGTTCGTTGAACACCCTTTGAAAATAACGCTTTATACGGGAACGTGATCGAAAGTAAGGAGACATAATTTTAAATATTAGAATGCATATATGTATGCATGTATAAGTATGCATATGTAGTTGATATAACCAAAATATAGAGATAATAAAAACAAAAAAAAACATCCTTAACTATCCCGGTTGCGTGAACCAAATGATAAATTTTTAGCATACTTCAGATCTTGAGAATATGTTTAAATATGTATGTTTGTTATCGCTGTGAGTACATTTGCCTTCACAAGGTGAAATGAAAGTTTCAAAAAAAACAATGTATGGGAAAATAGTTATTGTGTTACAAGTATTTAATCGCAATCGTACGTATGAAGAGTATGTGCGGCCTCCAGGGTATAAAAGCAATGAAGACAATAGTTTTAAAACTATAGAAAATATACTCATTTACATACAAAAGCTTTACGCATTTCATACAGTAGGTAAATAAAAGATTTTGCGACAATCGTCTCCCGCTATTTCTTACTTCCGTCAAAAATCCTAAAGAAACGAATGTAATAAGTTTTTCTTACAAAAAAAAAAAAAAAAGAAGAATTTATTGTCAATAATCAACGGCAACGGTTGATGAATATTTAAATGCATTTATTCCCATGAAATTTGGCATCTCTTTGGCAAAATTAAGTTCAGTTTCTTTGGAGGCCTCCGTGCTTTCATTTATCTTCTCGTACGGTATTAAAATATTGATGCTCAAATAAAACGCTCAGATTTATTATTTGATTTTGAAAACAAAAGCTAAGTAGAGCTCGATTGTTGCTGCACGATTAGATACCGTTTGAATCTCAGTGCAGATGCTGACGTTGACATGTTTTGGCCAAACCTCCAAAGTACAAATCAATCAATACAAACTACATTAATAGGCATACAAACACACTCATTAATTGCATATAAACGTATTATTATAAACATTCGTATATAGCTTGAGTGACGTGAGTGCATGTATCGAAAGTGTAGTGTGCCTGTTGTTGTTTATTTATTTATTTATTTACTGGCTACAATCATATATTTCAGCCAAGAGTTTGCCAAAGGCTTAGTTTATAAAGTAAAAAATTTCTTAGCATATTTTTCGGCTTAAAGTACTTACCGGTTGATCAGAAAAGCAAAGCAGCAAAAGTAAAGTAAATCATACACAATATCTTAGGCTTAAAGCATAGAAATCCAGCAGAAATCTTAGTAACTATAGATAACACTTACAGCTACTCGCAAGGGTTGGTCTACCGCATGGAAATTCGAACCCACGACCATCGACTTTTCAGTTTTGACGATTCTGCACACAATCACTCGGCTACGGCCGCTTCCCTAGTTCTCTCTCTTTCTTCACTTATTTCCAATCGTCGCCATATTACTGAGTGACCGAACATGTAATGACAAAAAAAAAAGAAAAAAAATATGACGTGAAAATGTTTTCATTAAAATTTTTTCCGCTTACACAGGCACACTTCAATATGCGTACTCCAGATCTCAATGACGATACAAAAAGTGCTTTCGGTAGTTGTTGTTTCAAAGGAAAGATTGGTCTTTGAACGAAGCGATTATATACAGTTAGAAAAGAGAGAGAAGACAATCCTAATCGTTCACGGACTTTTCTGAAAATATTTACGCAAACGCTCGCTCTTATTCCCGCGGTGAATGAACCAATCAGGAAGGGTATGAACTGCGTGGTTTCCTAATACCATTGCATTGATAAAAAAGGTTAACAGGGGGAAATAAGACATCAACCATTAATTTAAACTAATACAGAGAATGCCGAACGATGCGTAAAGCGAGGTGGGCGAGTCTTGCCGCGAAATTATTCAACGAACTAAGAAGATTAAGACTAAAGTAAGGCATGAAGGTGAGGCAGTGAAAGTGCATTAATGCCTACGCGCGTAAGTGCATAGTCTGCATTCAATTGCCGCAATTTATTCCCGCAGAGCAAGATGATGGAAAAGGTTCTTTTGAATGCGGACTTGGAATATAAGAGAAATGTAGAGCACACTCTTTATGCTTTCTTTACCTCAGCGCACAGCACCCATCTTGGATTTCGTGGATGTCTTTGCTTTTGCTTCAAATGTATGTCCATTTAATATCATCTACATTCAATTTTGAGTATCTGTACCTCTGTGCTGCTGTGGATGTGGCTATCGACTGCATACACTACTTTCTATACCTATAGAGAAACAAAAAGTCGCCTTTTGCTTTGACAATCAATGCACTAAAGTACGTATGAGTTTCCAACTAAGCGTTCTTCAATATTTTTATATATAGAAAGTGTTTGATATATGGCTATGTGCCTGTGTGCATAAAAGCTTATTCTTTCGAATGAATAAATTAATTTTGTAAGCAAGTAAATGAAGTATATAATCTAAAATCCTATACATTATCATTGGCATGAAGTTAGCCATCCACCGTACGTAACCCAGATTCTTATCTTTCCTAATAAGTGGAGTAGTGCAGTGCACACCGGTTTATGCCTTTGCTAAGCTACGCTTCCTACAATAGTGGCGCGATATAAAATAAATGAACAAAATCATGCTAAAGACTGAATAAAACTGAAAAAGTTAAAACGTTGCCGCCGAACATGATCGTTCTTTAAACTCATCTCTATAACGCTTCACTTGGCAAAATTTATCGCCAACTTTCGCTATAACGTACCAAAAACGATTCCTTGATGTCACATAAAAGCGTACTTTTCGTGAGTACTCTTAGAGTGGGCGGAGTTCGAGAAATGTAGCTATGTAGACCACGTTTAGCTCCAGTGAATTTTTGTTGCAAATTTCAGCATCAAAAGCTATACTTTTCTGCCTAAGGTTTCATTTTTGTAGATAGCAGAGAATTTAGAAATGAAAATTAGAAAATGACTCTATAACCACTTTTTCAAAATAAAATTGGTCCGATGTGATATATTTTCAATAGCATTGATTGTCTTAAGACCAAACCTAGTCATTGTCTTAAGTTTTATCGACGTATTTCGAATATAAAACACGTTATCAGACCAACAAACGGGCTTAGCTTGATTCAGAGAATGATTCTGGATCGATTAGTATAATGAAGGGTGGATTTAACACAAGTCATTGCGAATAGTGTATACATACAATAAGCAGTGTGAGATGACCGATGCAGTATATAGCTTGCATTATGACAATTTGCAAGGTAATAAAGCCACTCTAGCTTTTAATATTCGTAAAAGTCTTCATCTATCAGAGCACTCCACTACATGAATGAAAATATCGTGAATTGAGAATTAAAAATCTCAATTGAAATCACAAAAAACTTATTACACTACAGGGTTTACGTAGAGTTGGCTTATGGCTCTCTAATCAGGTAATTGATGGTTGTGGACGCCTCGTATACGTGAACACGATAACATTCAGAAAGAAGTGAGGACAGAGAAACGGATAGGAAGACTGTCGACCAATATGTGGTGTGTGTGTGACCAATTGATATATGTTACCCTTTTATGGACTCTCCCGAACTCGCTACATCTACGGCCGAAGAAAACTCTACCTCACAGAGATTTGAACTCGCGAACACTGACTTGCTCGCAACACTCGCTGCTCTTACCTACTCGGTCCGCTTTATGACGAAAGTGTTCGAAGAATAATAAAAAATAGTTTTGCTTTTTTAGCAAAGACACAAACCTAAAGCTGTGTAGACTACCTTCACTTCGATATCCGTTTTGTTCGGGCACTAAGCCAGTGCTATTGATACTTATAACTGAATTTGAACCAACGAATCTCTTTTCAGACGATTAGAAGAAGTCTGTTTAATAGAATTTCTTATGGATTTAGTAAATTGGAATCAATCCTTTTATCTACTTTTGCTTTTATCCGTTTAATATTATCTTAGATATTTGTTCTCTTTCAATTTATTTTGAAAAACTTTTTCTTTCTACCACACATGCAAGTTTCATAGTACTTAAAAGTATTACAAAATTTGTTGAATATATATTTATAAGTATGTCTGTGCTCTATGTTACGCAAGTGTAGAGATATTTCCGTTTTACCAAACGATACAAGTATGGATTCGTATTAGTATGTGTTAGTTTTCTTCTTTTCCTTGGTGCGGATGCAGTTATGTCATGAAAACTTATTTTCGTTTTCCATTGCACTTAACCTAAAAAATGTAGTGCGATGGCTTAAGTAATTTTGCTTGATTCACAAAATAAAAGAACTTGATGGATGAATGATTTCGTTTCGTATCAGCCGAGTGCTTAATTTGTGGTTTCAAAAATTTCTATTCAAAGTCATAAGTAATTGTTGCATTCTTCTATCCGTTAACCAAAAATGACAGACGGATTATTAGCCACTTTGATTGTAATATGCAGAAGTATGTCACCGAGGATATATGCATAGGGTGACTACATACCATTCTTCGAAATGGCTTGCTTCCCATATATCCCGAAACTTGAACATAGGACCAAGGCCCAGTACTTTGTGTTCGAACGAAGTGAGGTGAACAGCGAGAAATTAAAATGAGGACGAAGAACAATGAACACGGAAAGTGAGTATTTTCTTAGTTAGCAATAATTCCCACCAAAGACCATAGCAAAATCTTTGTTTGAAGAAAGGCATAAGTGTCCTCAAAAGTTGATTCCGAACTTTCCCGTAATTTCACCTGAAATTAAGCAAATGATTCTGAGTTAATCATTTTGCGTTATCATCACTCGATGATGGCGTAAAGTACGTACGTAGACTTTGCAATGAAATTTGAAATTCAAATCCGGTTTTATTCAAATCTAGAAAATCGATCTCAGCTACATCCTCCTTCGTATTGTAGAGATATCGTCTTGTACGGGCGATAGTTCTATTGTCCACAGCAGATGCATCTGTCTGGACTTCGAAATGTTAAACGCAAAATTATAATGCTCTCACATTTTTAATTATCGACAAAGGATTTATAATCTTTTAGAAGAAATTGTCCGGTTATTATAACACAAAAAATAGAAAGTCGAAGATTTTAATTCTCGCCATCTGTTTCTATCCCTTACTTGCGCATAATATCCAATAGAGAATCAAGCTGAATGTGTAAAAGGCCGAAGAGAATTTCGATGTTATTCAAGCAACGCGTTCGAGTCATGCCCGTGTTGTACATTATTTTTAATTTACCCGAAACGAGGCAAACTCTTGCGGTAGTTGGCGGCGTATATTGAGAGCGCGAATATTAATGCAACACGCATCGGTGCTAGCCAACGCTTGTTATTGCATTTTCTTCTTCTTGTCTTTAACGTTAAACACTTGAACAGAAATTGCCACATAATCGTGTGGCCATCGTATAGTCTAGGGGTTAGGATGTCCGGCCATCAGACAAAAGACGTGGTTTCGACGCCTATTATTTGTACTCTACTGCGTATGTCGAGGTGGGTCTTATCTGTTTGTATTAGTATTCGCTGGACTCTTTGGTCATTGTTTTTTTTTTTTGTTTTGCGAGGTTTTGCGAAACCTGCACGTATGATGGAATCTTTCAGTTTTTTTCGCCAAAATTGAAGCCGATATCTTCATTTTTGCGGCCGGTAGAATGTTTATCACAGACATCACATAGTCGGATAGACAAACGGACGGATAGACAGTAATATGATGTTTTGCCCAGTATACTGTGGTCTTGTAACTTAACTACATCATGACTCGTAGAAGACACGACAACAGTCAAACCAGCTAATTGAAGAATGGAGTGGAGTACGATACTAGTCCCTTAAAAGTTAATATTCGAATAGATTCCTTTCCTTAAAACTGACGTAATTGAAACAGCCGCCTGGTTGTTCGTAATGTTAATGGGAATGCCACATGGATTCATTGGTGTTTATATTCCTGGCGAAAAATGATCTTAAGAGCGCATTAAGAGAGACTTACATAGAGTTATGAACCAAAATGAAAACATAAATCGTAAACATCGGAACTGGTGCTGGCCAAGTGCAAATTCTTGGGAGTTTCATTTTGATTAAAATGACAACAGTTTTTCTGGTATTTTTCCGCTATTTTACACGCTTACGAATTAATTTTTTATTGCGACATTACGAGTCCGTCGTTACCAAAACCACACGCGCACACCATCTCCTATGCAGGCCTAAAACAAATTGTAGGCGAAACATTTATAGCGTCAATGAAAAAAAAAAAAAAACTAAAAAAACGATTCAAGCATAGTTTGTCTGACCGGCAGATATAAATAAACTAATCCGTGAAGCTTTCATGATTCAAAATTTAATTTCATTTATCAGTGTCGTAAGAACTCACTCCACATTCTTTTTTTTACTGCTTTTGTAGTTGAGTGATATTAAAATAAGAGTAAGAATAAAAAAAGAAAAAAAGACAACGACAAGTGAACGATCCCGCCAGGAGTCGAACCTGGAATCTTCTGATCCGTAGTCAGACGCGTTATCCATTGCGCCACGGGACCTGCGGACAAATCACAAAATGATTGCTTTACTTACGCAATTTTCGAAAATAAGTACACAAGTAAAATAGAAATGACAATAAGGACCGATCTATGTTATTCGCAACAGATGAACGGTTCGCGATTTTTGCACCTAGCATGCCTAAATTCTCATACTTATAAAATGCAGTAGACCTCTCTGTAATACGTAGAGTTTGTGAAAGACGGACTCGTAATGTACGAGATCGACGATAAAAGAAGCGTAAGAGATGATACGATTTTGCGACATGCTGACGTTTTGTTTCTAACAATTAATATAACGATTAAGTCGATCAAAGCAAAGATGGAAAATACTCATCGATAAATTTTTCTTCGTTTCTTGTGAGAAAGAAAAGCATCTACTATTCAATGGCTATAGAAATTTTGTTTTTTTTTTTTTGAAAATCGAAGCGACTCGTACAATCGGGATATAGATACAACACAAAACGGGTCCATCGTACTAAACCTGTTTGCTATTTGCCTATTTTTGTAGCAAAATACGCTATCGCAATGCTCTACACACTGTAGGTAGCACATACTCATGGTTAACCCACATTGAAGTGTTTGTACCTTTCGAAGGGAAAAAGCACAATAATTTCATCAAACAATCTATTCATTCGTTCATTATCGACATCATATAGCATTGCTTTTTTGCCTCGTTTATACATTTTCTAAAACATGACTTCATTACGATGCATACGCAATATTCGCGGGAATTACTTACGGCCGCTACATGAAGGCTGCGACACTTTACATGAATTATTTCTTCTAGTTTTAGGGGAAAAGTACGAATGATTTTCGCAAGAACTGCAATTATTGATTTACATTTTATTTCAGCATAAATTGTGTGTGTGTGTGTGTGTGCTTGATGATATCTGAAATGCGAAAAAATTCTAAATTAATCAAAACCTTGACAACACCATGAAAATTAACTCATAGGGTACATTGCCCCAGTCTTCTACACCAATTTACTATTCAGTAAGCGAAAAATTACTCTTACTCCTGAGCTGCACTAGACTGCACTGCACTGCACTCGCTAAGCCATCAGTAAAACTTTATTATTTTTACTGACGATGAGAGTGTGGATGCAAATAATTGCCGAGAAACAACGCGAGTTGTAAAACATTTCCGAAACACTTCATAAAGTGCTTACTCCTCTACAGTTTTCTAGCATTCAGTTTCTACGACAAGGCCACCAGATGGTATGACATGACTAATTATCTCTTCAACACGAAATTCGTAGTATTTGAGAGGAATGAGAAAACACTGTAGCTAATAATAGAAAATGCTTAGCATAAAACATTTTTTTTTAACCTAACCTATCCTGACTGGTTTTTACACGCGGTAAGTTCTTCCTTGTTTGTCTTTTGTTCCATTTATCACATCACTTTCTCATCAGTCTAGCATTTGCATTGACAGACTTCTAGTGAACGATGACGGTAAGCCGTGTACGGAAGAGCGCCTTCTAGTGGCACCATTTATTGTTGATGGCCGGACCTGGGAAGATACATCTTTTTTGGAAGATGTGCATGCCAATTGAGCGCATGGAGCACAAGTTATCGACAAAAGCATTGCCGAAAATTGTCGGCCCGCTATGTTTAAAATTTCAAATAACGCAACTTGCTCGCAGATAGCAATGCTGCTTCACTACCTACCTTCACAACTGTGAAATGTGTTCTTTTATTCATTAAATGAACGAGTGCGAAAGAAAGAGAATGGTAGAATCATGTTCTGGCCCCCGCCATAAGATGAAAATTTAAACTGGCCCGTTGATGGAAAAAAGTAGCCCAACCTTAGCGTAATGCCTTCTCTTTATTCGCAAATGCTTATTTTTGTGCAGATGCATAGGAACGATGGTTCCATAAGCGAATGCGACCAATGATTGATGATTAAAATGCGATTTTCGGTTTTAAAAAACCAATTAAAAGATTGTCGTTAATGTGTAACTTTTGACTATCAATCAATTAGTGCGGAAGCAAATGTGAACAGACCTTTCGTGGAGCCAAATAATTATGCGGTTAAGAGGTGAGCGATTGATGCTTTAGAGATATTCATTCAAAAATTTCATTTCCAATCATTTTTATGAAAACGTTGACTTGCCTTCGACAACTTGACGCGCATTTTCGATGGCATAGTAAGTTGTCACAAATTTCGGTTACGTAGCATGTCGGTCATCATTTACGTTCTCGTGACCACCCTTGGCAAACATTTGCCACTACAAGCTTGTCGCCACTTTGAGATTTTCTTCCGATATTAAGTTGCGGCTCAATGCAACGAACACATTATTCCTTATAGCGCTATAAATCGCCTTTAGTACGTTCGATTATCATGGACGTGTAATAGAGCGTCAGCGGCAAATGTACTTTTTGAACTTAGGCAACCATTAATAAGCGGCATGACTTTGTTGACTTTCGAACGCACCTCATAAGTGCATAGACATGTTACTATGTTTGTGATTTTCTAATGCGAAGCCGTCTGCTCTGCCGTATGTTTATGCAATGTATGTTTGCATATTTCCATTGCGTGTTTGCTTGAAAGCTTACAGGCATTTTCTACGCCTATACATCAAAAATAGATCCATCATAGTGATGTAAATGAGGCTTTCATAAATGTGCATGCTGTCTGTGTCTGTTTATCTCCCTAAGCCTTTGCATGTAAATGTTCAATCATCACACATCGATTATCGATTAGCCGAGAAAAACTGTCGTGACAATAAACTAATTACGTATACGTTACGTTAACTGTATGAGAGGCATTTTAATTAGTAAAAACACATTTCGCTCTATTCATGAAAGCAAAAGCATAAGCATAAGAGTGCACCACTTGCTCTAACACCTAAAACGATGTAAGACGGACTCATCTTTTATTATACCGATCTATTATGAATCGCATTGTCTGTGGAAGGTTTTTCAGATATTTTGACATTGTTTTGAGTACAGTGGTGTGTTTTCGACCGAGGAGGAGACAGATTGAACCGGTAAACTTTTGCGGCCACTCCCCATATAACGCTTAATTTTGAAAAAGTCGTTAAATGACAAAAAAGTCGTATCTCATTCTATTTAACTGATACGAAAAATTTGATTCGGGGAAGTCGGTTTTTTGGGCCCCAATCAATCAATATCGAAGATATGAAAGAAATATTGAATAAAATTTTTAAGAACAACAACGAACGAAGAGAGAGAATTGAAAACATAACGAAGAACAGTTAAAATTGATAAAAGAATATTATAAGTGCCCATAGTGAGGACATTTTGGAACAGGTAGAATGACACAAAGCAAAACTAACTTTTCCCTAGCCTTTGTTTATAAGGAAAAAGAGCTTGAGAAGCTTAAACATAACGCATGAACCCACAACTTTCCAAGTTCTGAACTTTTGCAGACAACATATACAGTAAAGTGGACGTTCGTCTTGGTATGAATCCTAGAAATTAGGAAAATGATAGCCTTCGAGAAGTCGATAAAAAAGGCAAAATCTGCCCTCCTATCCAACAAATCGAAGGGCACGTCTACTGTTATCACAATGCTGGGATAGTAATCATAGAGCCATACCAACAACCGATACTCATTCACTGAATAACTCTTTTTATCTCCAACTTGTCCACAGGATTTGTTCGTATCATTTTACAACGAAGTTTGAATTATGCTTTCCACAGTTTATATCGTAAGCTCTGTGTTTCTGCATTTCGAAAAACGCAAACGCAGAGGTCAATGTTTAAATATGTACAATATTTTGTGTACGTAATGTTGTATGCATGCCCGCCACTGCCGTGTAACTATATATCCCATATATATAATCGTATAACACATCCGGCACGTAACTACAATCGTAAATAAATATATAAATAAAATATGAATTAGGTACGACACGGGCACTGAGCTTTTAAGGCTTTCCCCAAGAGAGTCCATGTTTGGGTATCGTATGTATTATAAGAACGGAACCACCATTTCAATAAACTGTGAACCTTTTATTGAAACTCGTGTTATCGTAATCCTTCCAATTAGTAAAAATTGATCAAAACTCTTTGTCCATCACAAATATGCGCTTCCTCTTCACCGAATTTCATACTTCATGTTAACTAAGCATTGCAAACATATGTTTTGAATTATTATACGGTCCTTATCCAATCATAAGCACATTTTTAAAATTGAGTTGGCTTTGTCGGATCTCCACTAAAGACAGAAAGTTCGTTAATATAAAACTATTTGCACATATGTGCATAGGAATACATACTCAATATATGCATACATATTTATATATACGCCTTCGAAAAAAAAAAAACTGCATCCATGAATCTGTACAAGTTGCAGTGGCAAGAAAGTATTCAAAAGAATAGCCTTCTGAGAATAGCAAATAAGTTCAATTTAGTGAATCTATAAAAAGCGCGGAGGTCCTACTTAAATGCCTGTACCCTCAAGAACAACAACAATCGCTTTGCGGAGGAGCGATCTTTCCCAAGTTTAAATTATTTCCTTATTCGATTTCTGAGCATATGTGTATATATGTGCGTGTGCTATACGAACTATGCTCTACGTTTGTTTATTTACTTACCTGTGAATCAATCAACGAGTTATTTGTGCTTTATTTTGTGCGAGTATTTTGTGCTTTTTATTTTTTATATTTTTTTGCTTTTTTGTCTATCCTTAAAGTTTCAATTTCGAACGCTTGCTTTTGAAAGCTTTTTCCAGAATTTTATCGTATATAGTTTCTTGTTCTGTCGGCTAATGAACAACAGATGACTCACCGAGTTGCGTAAAAATGGAATATAGTTATAGTCTTAAGTAAAACTCAATTTATCCAAGACATTAACCTATTCAATTGACATAGGGAGGCATTTTCGCACATTCACAACTACTACATTCGCTACGCTACCATAGGCATAGGCGCACGTTGCGCTTGAAACTTTGAAACACATGACGGACGTAGTTGAACCTCACTTGTTGTGTCATGTTGTATTAATTTTGTGGACAGTAACATTTCGCTCTTTTTCTCTCTCGTTGAAGGTGATAGTCATGTAACGTGTCGTTAGAAAAGTTCATTTTTCGAAAAAAATGGAGGAGTCATACAGCGTTGTCTTTGATAACACAAGGATATTTTTCTCATCGTTTCGGAGCGTATGTTAGTGTCGTCATCGACCTATCGCTGCCATAGCTCGTACTCAAACCGTAAGCTATGCAGTTTTTGGAACAGAGCAGCAGATTATGAATAAATGAATTCAACGGACAGTAATGTAACGAACGCAAACATATACATGCAATGAGCACACGACGGCAACGAGAGCTCAGATTGCATTTCAATAGATATGAATGCAAAGCCACTTGCCTTCTATAAACGTAAACAAAAACTCAATCTATATATGTATATGAAGTTTATGAAGTAAGCGAGCAGCAGAAGAGTTTGACAAGAAAAACTTTAATTTCGTTTCATTCAATATTTTCTAAGCTGTGACATTTGTTAAAAAAATGGGTTGTAATTTTTGATATTGTTCCAGTTCCATATACCGCTTGCTAAAAATTCCAAACCAAATGCTTTCTACACCTTATAAATATTCCCATTGGCCTTCTCTTACCCACCATAGCGTATCTTCGATTGTTAATTTGCTAAAGAGTAGAAGAAGAAGACGAAGAATAAGTGCAAATATTCTCTATAGCGTGTATCCAACTTATCGTATAATCAGGCGTCGGTATAGGGGTCTCGTTGTTGAACAAACTCGATATCTAATTTGCAAGTTGGGTTTGTGGTTAACGATGGTGTGCTTGTTAACGAGAATCTTCTTTGCATTATTTTGTTATAGACACACCTACGATATCAGAAATACTCCCTTGTAGACACAGCGGACGAGAAGCCAAACTCGATACGAAAGCAATTGAGATACCATCAAGCCGAGAAGCGATGGTATCGTTTTGTCTATAACATCGTACAACAGCTCGATATCGAACACCGTAAGGTGGATCCCCAGCAGTAGCAAAGGGAAAAAGCAGAGATCACTTTATGGCCGCCAACGTCGAGTCGACGCGTCGAATTTACAGTTTACAACAATCTATGCACTCTTACAATGTTACCGTCAAATAAGACTATTCGACGATAAAATCGGTTGAATCGTACATATTTGATATAATGAATAGGTATAACACTATGACAGGTAAATGTACTTGAACATTTCCGGGAAGTCTCAGACGGAGAATTGGAGGATTATAAAAAAGTTATATAGAAATTAAAAATAATGTGTTTGGATTATTGGTTTTGGCTTCATCGATTTCTATTTTTTTCTTCTCATTCGCTTTTATTTGGATGTATATGGTTATGCACGCACCAATGATATTATAAATACAACGCTGTTCTTATCTCGACTAAAAAACTTCTTTCGTCGTCGAAAGCTATAAATGGACCGCAGTTAACTCTTACCTTCGTTTTTAGGTATTCAGAAGAAATAGGTGAAAACGAGAGCGAAAGTTAAATTTTTCATACGTGATTGCCCCTCTGATTATGCATTCTTCTTTGCTTTTTTTCAGTTTTTTCTGTCGCCTTGAAATAGATATGAGCAACAGCCTGTGACATACGCACACTTACTCTTTTTCTCTCATTCTCTCTCCCTCCAACTTATGGCTGTCAACTTAATTGAAAGCCATATAGTTTTCTAAACAAATTCATCTTGTAATTCAATGTTCAGAGTTGCATTTATAAGAAGAAACAGCTGGAAAAGGACGAAAAAGAAAATTGATAATGCCCATTGGCATAATTTGTCTGTACTTTACGGCGCCCATTGGGAATGGTTTGAAATTCATTATTTACGTTTATTAAAGACTATTAAAGCTCGCATTATTTCACTTAATTTCATGTTATTATACCCACCGCCGAAGGACGAGGAATATATTTATTTTGTCAAAACGCTTGCAACGACCAGAACGAATATTCAGAGATCCCACAAAGTATATATATTCTTTATGAGCATACAATTCTAAATCGATTTAAACATGCTCGTCTGTCTGTCTGTCCGTCTGTGTAATGCCAGTTGTATACTTTCTCCTGACCGCAACAATGACGATATCAACTTCAAATTTGGCAGAAACATTGGGAGTTCTTGCACGCGGGTTCGTATTGAAAACGGTTCAAGTCGGTGCGAGGACACGTTTACAGTACTACGTACAGTGAGAACTCCTCTGTTTTTGAAAAGTAATGGAAAATTGGTTTTTCGATCATTACTCATGAAGTATGGAGGATGCTGCAGTACCTGCACAAAAATAGGAACAAGTGACCAAGCCTACTCAATGTTGAATTACATCAAAGTTTAGTTTTTTCTTGTCGATAACTTTATAACGATCCGAAACTTCAAAGCCTCAAAACCTCATAAAGTATATAAATTCTTGGCCAGTTTCAAATTTGGAACGCACCTAAATATGTCAGTCTCTTCGTCTGCCCAACTGTGTAGTGCAGTATTTGTGGTAAGCGTTCTCCCGTTAGCGAGAATGAATGTATCGCCTACAAATTTGAAAAAGAATTTGGAAGCGATCGAAACTTTTCAAGGACACGCCTTCAACGCCCATAAGCCTAACTGCATGAAAATAAAACTCTTTTCGTTTTTTTTTTGCTTTTTTGGGATAATCATGATGAGTGTAAAGATTCGGTCAGTATCGAAAATAATTTTCTTAGTTCTCTGTCTTGTTTTTTGGAGAAATCAAAAATGAATAAATTTTCGCTCACAAATTTCAGTATTTATTTTTTTGATTTCGCAGAGACTGTAAGGCCGACATAGTGCGGTCCTCGTAATGGAAGGCATGTAAAAGTTGTGGAAGGTCCTCGAGTTCAATTGAAAAACGAGCACTCAGTGTTTTTTTTTTTTTTTTGTAATATGTTCTTTTTTATTTATTTATTCATTTATTTTTTTTTTAAATTTTTTATTTATCAATCAGAATAGAATTCTTATATTAAAAAGATTTGGAAAAGTTCTTATTTTTAAATTATTTACATCGAAAAATTGGAAAATAAATTTTTTGTTTTTTTTGTTTTATACGATTGATTATATTTTAAATATATTTTTTCTTGATAAATTTATTGATAATAACAAGTTAAGATAATTTGTTTTCTTCAACAAATAGTAAAACGTGTTTAATGTTTTTTTTACATACAGTAAAGTAACCAGTTCTCGCAAAGTTATATCTTATTTTTTAAATGATTTCTCTTATCATTTATTTATTTATTTATTTTTTTGTTTAAGAATTTTCTAAATTGTTTAAATTTTTTTTATTTGATTCGTTATTTTACATTTTCTTTTCCCTTCGCTCAAGTTCTCAAAACTTATGTAAAAAATGTTCTAATTATTATTATTTCATTTTTTTTTTTTTTAATTATTTTCTTTAGTTTTCAGTCTTTAACTTAAGTTGAATTAATAATAATTTCTTCTACATTATTAATTTTATAGTACACGTTTAAGAAAACTTGTATATTGAAAGGAATATATTTTAGAAATTGAAGTCAAATAAAATAAACTCACTAAATAAATGAATCAAATAACCAAAAAAAAAAGCAAGAAAATGGAAAGAGATAATAATGATAAACTAGTCTGGGCAGATCAACAGATAAAATGTCGAAATATCTGTTCGAGGGCAGGTGGATTGAATGTTCCGGATTCTATTTGCAATCAATGAACTTTTGATCAAATAGGGAGTGAAAAATGTCTCGTTGTCGCGCGTCTTGTGAACGCATCATGTCGTGAGGTTTGCGATGACAAACAGCCTGGCAGACTTGTAAGTATAGCTAATCGCAACGAAAACTAATCTGACTTTCATCTCAAGAAAACACATATGTACCTATGCACATCTGTATGTATATATCTGAGTTATATACTTAAGCGCTATCTTTCATACAAAAAAAAAAAAATGGAACCGGAAAACTTGTGGTGTTTGAACTCTCCGATCCGTGTTATAAGAGGCAGAGGACTTTGTGGACTGATCACGTTCATTATTAAACTAGTTACAGCTTTATCGACTTACAGGAACATATTTATATTCCCACCCAGATGTCTTAGCAATTGAAACGGTGGTTATTCCAACTGACAGGCACAATGATTCCCGAAAATCTATTCTCTTGGAATGGATTTGTGCAGCTCCATCTGCCCTTAATGTGCACAAAAAGAAAGACTTCACTAAAGACTTCACTAGAAAATGTAAATTAAATAAAAATCAAATAAAAAATTTTTATTTGCAAATATTTCTCCTATGGAGAAAGAACTAAATCAAATTCGTAATAAATTCAAATTATAATACAAAAAAATAAAAAAATAAATAAATAAATAAATAAATAAATACAGAATATTTGTAATTGGAAGCTAATAATAAAAAGACAGATAAAATATCATTTGATTAAGAAATTTTGAAACGTAGATAATTTCGGAAAGGCAAGAACAGAATTCTTGAAGAATTTTATACACACATATATATATATATATAGAAAAAGTTTGAAAATAAATTAATATATAAATATATAAAAAGAAGGAAAAATAGAAACTATTTCATAACATGCTTTGATTTTCTAAATTCTATACATTTATAAGGTGTTGTTTGTTATAAATTTTTTAAATTTATTTTAAATTTATTTTAGACTACAAAGTGACTTTAATTTTTTTTTAAATTTTCATTATTGTTATTATAATTAATTATCTTTTCTTTTTTTTTTTTTTTTTTTCTTATTTACCAAATGTTGTCGAAGTTTATTAGTAACAATAAGTGAAAGTTGGAGTCAGAATGCACTTTTGAATTATTCACCCGACCCGACAAGAAGTAATGTTTGAGTAGATTTTCGGAATTTTAACATATTTGATGTCTTCAAGTAGTAGAAGCTTAACCGTCATTTTGGTACACCCATTAGCGAACGTAGGAAACATGTAGGAGAAGTATATGGAAAACAGGGAGACAGTGAGGGAGAGAAAGAGAAATAGAGAGAGAGAGAGAGAGAGAGAGGCGGAAAGAAAAGATATATTTAGTATTAATGAAGTATTTCGTATCTCGCTATCAACCCATTAAGTTCTGATTTGCGTCCCCTTCCCCCATTATTCATTTTATCAAGTTCTATTAATCAGAGCAACAAGTGCCTAGGAAAGTACATAAGTTCCTAAGCTACTTCGAAGATTTCGAAGCTATTCAATCCTTTCTTATCTTTACCTTAACATGTGTCGTAATGGTATGGAAAATATGGAAAAAGAAAAAAACGACAAAAAAGCTTCAAATATTAAAATGTTGCTGTCGACAAGCTATAGTGCTGTACATGTACTGCTATAACTGGTATCGAGCGAAATTTTGAAAATTGAATAAGTGCTCCATAATTAACAAGAATAGAAGAGCTTTTAGACGTTTACAGATCAATCTTCTTGTGGTATTGACGAACAACAACAAGAATACAACATTCATTGGTGTTGCGCTTTCCTCTCAAATGTGACTTTTTTCTTCTACAAATTAAAGTAAATCGGATCCATAATTAGGAACAGTTTCAGTTTACAGAGAGCGGTTGTAGTTTATGTAGAGTTTTACGTAGATTTTGTACATGCAAGCAGTTTTTGTGGCGTCATCAGAAGGTCTCTGTATATTCCTTAAGAGTCTGCTCATATTAACAAACTCAACACAAAAAAAAAAAAAAGGAAAAGGGCTTAAAAATAGTTATAAAACATATGAGTTTATTTTCATACGCTAAAAAGGATAAATTGAATGTATGTGTCTATGTAGTTGAGAAAGGAATTAAGTGATGCTTAAGCAAAGGTAGTTGCGTTTCTTATTTGTTACTCTCGCTCATCAAGTGGTCAATCGTTGAATAGATTGTTAGTTACAGTAAATTGTTGTTTAAGTGCGAGTGTCAGTAGGCGACGACTGTCATTGATAACTGCTACTGCTTGTGCATAAATCAAACTTAAGCAAACTTAAGTTTAAGTTTTGTGATTTAGATAATATTTGTGACTTTAGAAATAATTGCTTGTTGTCTATTTTACTTCATCTTTATCCTTTTCTTCGCTTAAAAATTATATTAAAATGTATTACATAATTTTTTTTTTCTTACTTGCTTTTATATTTTATATATATATTTTTTGTAAACCTAAATGACTTATAGAATTCTAGGTTGTTGTAGTAGAAGTTGTTATATATATATATATATATATTTTTTTTTTTTTTTTAAGCAAAACTTTGACAAGTGCTTGGCTTATTTCCAAACTTCTCACATACTTGACTATTTGATAGATCTTTTGAAGTTTTTAGTTCGCTTTAATTGAAATATAATAAGAATATTGTAAATCGCTTCAAAGCAATCAAAAATCTGACCGGGCTGCAGAAACTTTTTTGAAAACACCCACCTGAACTTTGTCGCTTCGAAAAATCACAACAACATTATATCGCATAACGCAACTTAAATTTAAAACATGTAAAGAAATTTATGGCTTTACGATCAATGGCTCATACGCCTGTATGAATACCGGAAAGTCGTTCCCTGTGCCGTCTAAATCGAGTAAATTGCAAATACGAAGCATTTGTCAAGTTTTTGAAATACTTAGTTGACCATAATTGAGGTTATGAGACGCATAAACTAGGTTATGAGTTTTATAGCAGTTACAAAAATAGAACAGATAAAGTTCGGATTTAATCGAAATGAGTTATACTTTCAAAGAAGAGAGAAAATAATTTCCCCTTTCATTCTGGTAAGGCGGGTATATTTCGCGAAAATAAGAGAGCGTAAGATGGGGCGAAACCCTATACCGGATTTTGTTTCTAAAATGTTGCCAAATAATATTCAGGGCGCGTTCTCTATTCGGATAAGCGCATATATTTTCAGCGACAATGGTTCAAATTTCGCGGAGGACTTGTGGGCAGACGCAAGCACAGTTAGTTATGTCTTTGAAAAGTTTTATATTTTTCAAGTTTTAAAAATTATTTTCTTTGCCAACTAGAGCTCTATCAAGTAACCAAAAATATTTGACAGCAAAGCCTTTAGGAGCGGCCAACATCGCTATTAATCGATCATAATTAAGCAGCAAAAGTCAACATAAAAAAAAAACAAAGCTAGAAAAGTGATCTGGAGCAAGTCAACGTGACTTTTTTGTGTATGTTATCGATTTGTAACTTATTGCCTTCAAGTTTGCGTTGCTGCTAGCTAAAGCGATTTCCTTAGTTATGATCGCTCGAAAGCAATCGATTACAACTGCGACGATTATACGATTAAAAAGCAATGAAGCGTTCAAGCGGCAATCTTGCGCTTAATTTGTTATAAAAATGTTCTATTGTATGACGCGACTAACTGAATTAATTGATTAGAGTTTGAATAAGCGGGACCAATTGAAAGTTTTGTCTGTTGGCCTCCCCTAGCTGCATATTATGTATCGTGTATAACACTAGCATAGAATTGCGCTTGAAAATGTCTAGTTATCATAATAAATAGTTACCCCTTATGGTTATAAAAATCTTATATAGTTTTACTGATAATGATAATGAAGTAAAATTCTTTTCATTTAGAAGGCACGTTTTTATTCTATATATACACACATATGTATATATATATATACACATATATATACATATATATATATATATGTACATATGTACGTAAATATATTTATGCATATATTGCATTTAGGTTAATATAATTTTTTTTTCAAGTTGTTTTTAAAATTAGATATTTTTCTTTAAAGTAATTACAAAAAAAAAAAAAAAAAGTTTTTTTTTTTAAATATCGTATTCGTTTTTATTAATTAATTACTTATGAGAGAAAGAAAAAAAATGAAAATAAATAAATTTCAGGTTTAGTACGCAACTTCTGTCACAGACATACCAGCAATAATTCATTCTTAGGAAGCAATTTTACAAAAAGTTTAGTTATTGAGCTCGTAACACTGTACATTTCTATTACAAACATATTTCTCTTCTCTGCTATTGAATTGTTCAATTGAATTGTTTAGGTTAGTCATGCTCGAGCTCGGTGTTTTTATCCTTCTCATACAGATAAATATATCAAATCAAGAAGAATTCAATACAGTTGCGTCGGAAAGGTACAAAGAAAAAACAAAGTTGCGGATATATTAGAGAAAGCCATCCTTAACACAGTGCATTCGCAAGTAGGATCACTAAAATTATTTAAAAAGTCTGTCTCACTCTAATCGATTTATCGACGTCAACGAATATGGAAACGATTGAGAAAATCACAGCAAAGGCTTTTGGAAAATAGCTGCTATTGAAATTTTGTGAAAGATTAACTCAGAACACGCGTTGACATGTCTCGTGAGTTCAATCATCCAAAAGGCATTATAGTTCTCTTTCTCAAAACGTCAAAAGTTTAACGGTTAATGGAAACAAACCGCTAAGGCCAACTTTCTTGGAGCTTGTTTCCAATCCGTCGTCCCTAAGCCTAACGCATTATAATACGTAAAGCAAAAGCGGCGCAGGAGTTTTATAGTGAAACGGTCAAAGTTCTTCCGCGAATATGAGCCTTTTCTTAAATAATCATGGAGTCGGACGAGCAAAATTTATATGTAACGTGTTATTTTCAAGCATTAGGAAGCATTGAAGGGCAAATATTTACTTGAAAAAATTATCAGCCGCTGTTCACGAATCTATTTATATATGTATAGACACATCAATTATGTACACTTATGTAATTACGTGTTACATATGAATTCCCGATACTTTTTTGACAGAATATATTTAAGTAGTTCAATATGAAAAAGTTATTTAAGTAGCTCTTAAATAATTTTCCAAACAAACATAAGCACACATAAGGTGATAAGTATGCATTAAATGCCTTAAAACCCCTGTTAAGCATTGTTTTAAAAGGATTTCGAAAATATGTACGAATTCGAACGCAAACATGGACACTGACGACGATATCGTATTTAATCAGATATACTTTAAGTATATTTTAGACTGTGTAAAAAATTGAGAAAAGCTTGATGAAATAACTTTTAAGAAGAAGAGCCAACAAACCTCTGTTGACAAACAGACAAAGATGAAAATTAACGTTAAACTGGAAGAATGCCTTGCACCTCACTTTCCTAGCAACTTTTGACAAGCGAAGAAAAGCGGGTGCATTAGCAAGTTTTAAGTTGTGTGAAATGCCGCAAACTGACTCTTGTTTGATTTAATATGAATTTGAGCAGTCTCCGTTAACGTTGAGTCATATTCGGAGCCAAAGGTTACCTAAGGTTTTTCAAGTTATATAAGTAAGGGCTTGGTGTTTGTTATTATTTTTTTCTTTATTTTTTAAGCAATCAATTTTCCAAGTGATGCAGTTTTTATTTCCTTAAAAAAAAAAAATAAATAAATAAAAAATAAAAATAAGAAAATTGAAAATTTTTTTACACAGTTCTCAAAAAAATACCAAAGATAATCAAATCAATCCATGATAGATTATTCACTTTATAAACCTTAGTATTTAACAATTTATATAGAGAAGAGAAAGTATAAATATTAAAAATAAATACATATAAATAAACTTTTATACAAAAAATAAATGAATTGAGTTTTTTTTTTTTTTTTTTTAATTAAATTTTTAAAATTTAACCTAAGTTTTTTCTTTTTTTTTCAACCTCAAATTTTCGCATTTACTTCAATAATTTTTATTACCTAATTCATGTCCTTTTTTCTTTTTTTCCCGTTATTGAAATATGTACATAGAAGAAAAATCACGATTATCTTTACTTAGGTTTTGAACCTTGTTTTTCACTTAAATTCTGTACTAGAAAAAAAAAAAAAGCGGAAAAACAGCAATTTAAATAAAATACTATCGTCGCTTAAAACTATTGGCGGTAGTCTCTTGGGTAATCTCAGGACTCTGTGTTGTTGCCTCCTTGTTGTAATTATCGACAGAGTCAATGGTTTCTTTACTACCAGTATTTAGGTATAAAATAACGCGATCACTACTACTGATGCTACTGCTAATGCTACTACTACTACTACTACTACTACTACTACTACTACTACTACTACTACTGCTGCTGCTGCTACTACTTCTACTACTACTGCTGCCCCAACTATTTTGAATGTTACTACGACCGGTTAAACCCTCTAGACCCCTATTTGCTAAACTATTAACAATGCCCAACCAGGATGGTGTCTCCGACCACCACAATGTAGGAAATCACCGTTCTGTCGAGTGCGTTGTTGAACCGTAGCCGCTACCAAATGAGTTTCCCGAGTTACGTCTAAAGAAACCTAAAGTCTCAAGAGTCTTTAGGGTGCGTCTTACTAGTTCATCTTTATATTTCCATATAGTTTTATCCTCTACCGAATGCTCGCGATATTCTTCACATGATTTTTTCAATGTATTCACACAGTCAGCTCGATAATGCTGCAGGTGAGCATCTTCCGTATCAACGGGATACGATTTGCAAATTCCGCCCAAACAAGCCAACGGGAAGTGATTGTGTAGCGTCAATACTCTTTCGGGATTATGGAAACATTTTACATACTGATTAGGCTTAGTGTAGTTTTTGGCTCGATGTACATGCTGCAGCATATGCATATACTTGGGTATGCCTTTGTGCCAGCCATGCTCGTGTTGTTGATCATCCAGAAAGTAAACATTACGGAAATTGTAACTATGATAGCCTTCAGGTCGAAACTTAAGCGATTCCGGTATTACTTTGGTCATCAATTCAGACCACAGGACAAAGTTACCTTTCGGCATAATTACTTCATCTACATCCAGCAGAGCTATGTAATCGTATAAATACAAGTTCTTGTAAAGGCAATCATTATACGGTATTACTTCATTTTGTCGTTTGTGATTGGTCTTCTTGGTTAAATATAGATGCTGAAAGCCGGGTACATTCGGTTGACCGCCAGGTAAAGTTAACGGGCTAACGTGAACTTTACCCTCTTGCTCATAGTGCTGCAAAACCTTACTTATATTGGGATGTACTTGCAGATTGTAGAAGTAAATCTTGTCGGCACCCAAAATATTCAACATTTCTATCCACTCGATAAATCGTACGGATAGATCGTCGTACAGAAAATCTAAGCCTTTCACGCACACCGCAAAGCCTTTCTTGTGATCATCCGGCGGACGATTATATATCACACGTAAATTATTGGTGGCGGTATCGCATTGCTTCTCAACCATAGATACTGAACTGGGTACCACACCGTGAAATGGTTTAGGTATTTGACAAGCTATCAAATACGGTTGATAGATACCCTGCTTGTAATTGCCCCATTTATTATACCAAATGTATTTGTATTCATAGGTTTTAACAATAAACGGCTCCTTCTGACCGTCGAACCAAAACTGACAGAACGTCTTCACTTTCGGTTCTATGCGATCAATCATGCCGAGTATGCGTACTGTCGGTCCGAGTAGAGAATTCTTGCGTATATCGTAGTAGGCACCGAACAATTGAAAAGTCCCGTTAGTCGTACGCATCGTTTGCCAATAGATGTTATTGAACTCCAGTTCAAATATTGACGGATACTTGGCACAATTGGAAGATTTTTGTTGAAGAAAATTCTTATTCTTACTCCAGTAAGCGATTGGTAATGAGGGTATACGCGATTCAACGTCACGTACCAATTGCTCGTCATCCATAGCTAATAGAGGAAAAAAACAAAATCAAAAAACACAGAAAAAGAGAGGATAAAGCAAAAAGGACAATTAACCATTACATAGATTAAATGAAATAAAAAAAAAAAAAAAAAATAAAATTAATAAAACAAATAAATAATTGCAATAGATTTTAAATAAACTGAAATTTTTTTCTTATTTTGTGTAACTCTTGCGTTAATTCAACTGAACTGAAGCTGATCGTTAAAGTTTGAAATGATAAAAGATTTTTCCACTTCGTGAGATTTGATTTGGTTTTCAATTTCCAAGTCAAGAGTAGAAGGATTTCATTATTATGATTACAACATGTATCGATGATGAATTTTGTTTTTTGTTTTTTTTTTTTTAACATCGAAGATGGAAGGAACTTTTTAACAAGAACGATCATCGATCGCACAAAACTCGATATTTTTAAAAATCTCTAGCATACTCCTCTAAGTGCTGGCATATAGATTAAATGATTTTTTTTCTATTAACTTTGTGCGAACGTATGTAATATTTAGAAGGGCTTGAGATGGACTAATTTTTATTACATTGAGCAATTCAGAATCACTCTCTAAGTTGAAAAAGAAAAAATGAAAAATTAAAACTTTTACTTACCCGTTCGATTGTCTACCAAGATTTCGGAGGGATCAAAACGATCCGTTGTTGTTGAAGGAGTCTCCATAAAACGCAGCATATCCTTCTGTAGCAGTATACGACCGCTTAATGGCACCGAAGCATATTCCTGAGGCACGATATTCGACCCGTGCATCTTGAAGAGACCGATAATAACGAAGGACCACACGCATAGCGAGAATAATATTTTCAAAATGATTTTAGTGCGAGCCATTATGTCCGGCGATTTTATGAGCAGGCGGGTAGTTATTAGAGAGAAACCGAGAGAGAGAGAGAGAGAGAGAGAGAGAGAGAGAGAGCGAGAAGAAAAAAGGCTTTTCAGTTGAAAAAAGGCCCAAACTAATATTTATTATCTCGACGAGCAAAGCGCGATGATGTCTTGAATCGAAATCAGATGAAACCTGAAACGAAAGATTAAGTAAAGAGAGACATCATTAATGAATTGTTTACTTTGGCATTTTATAAGGATGTTAAAAAGTTGTGTGCCATAAAAGCAAAAGGAATAACTCGTAATTGCTTTGTTTAACTAAGAAATTATGTTCAAGTGAACAGCGCGACAGGGCGAAAGAAGTGAGAGAAGGAAGAGTGTGTGTGTCGATAAAACAATGGCACAAGATTTTAATAATATTGTTGTCCTTTATTTGGCCGTAGCTGTGATTGCAACTGTGGGGTAAGGATATCTAGCCAATGTAATGTGATTTTGTTTCCTTGTAGCTTCTCTTTCCGTTTGTCATTGTTGGCGTTGTTGGTGTTGTTCTTGTTGTTGTATTGTCATTCATTTGCCTTTTGTCTCGCTGCAAATTTAATGTAATTTCTTTGTCTTGTTCTCGTTATTATAACATTTTTTTTTTTTTTTTTTTTTTTTTGGGTTTTGGTTGGGTTTTTCTTAATATCCTCCTTTTTTACTACGTATTACTAAACCCTATGGCAGTGACCGTCTCTCGTGTTTCAATGTATTTTAGAAAAAAAAAAAAAAAAAATTTTTTTAAATAATTTCAAGTTTTTTTTTCTTTCAAACAAAGTAAAAAGAAGAAGCGAAAAAAAAGTATGAAAAACTTTTCTTCCTTCAGAGTTATTCTCTTAGATTGTCTTCAGTACAAGTTGCACTTAACTTTTGTGACATGCCACTGCGTTACGGCATGATATTTATGAATTTAATGACGTGAAAGATAAAGTTATGCTCTACAGTTACAATATGTTTAAATGCTTAGGCCAGCAGTCAGGCACGCAAGAGCAGGAATCGAAAGGAGAAGCTAGACGTCGTCTTTCTAATAAAATTTTTGCTAACAATGAGTTCAAAATAATTTTTGGCATATGTTGCGAAAGAGACAAAAAGACAAGCAGAGAAGAAGAAGCGATGAGAGAGCGACAAAGATGGAGACAGAAAGTGGGAATAGCACGTTGAACTTTAATTTATTTATTATATTTATTATAATTTTTTTTTTTGGTTTTAAGTTTAGTTGTACAACATATTTTTAATTGTTTGAAAAGTGAGTTAAGGCAAAATTCCAATGCGTTAGGTTGTGCGGTAAAATATTTCAACACTCTTGAAGAGAAATTGATGACTTCAAGCAGACTCACAATGTAAGAAGACTTAACCGGCAGTTAACAGTTGGCTGTTGAATATTTTTATTATCAAAAAAAAAGGGGCAAAAATTAAAAGTTTTTTTCGGGCTTGTTCAGCCTTGTGGTGTACCCTGTACTGCTGGCTCGCAGTTGTTTCCTAAGACGCTTTCACTCAGCAAAGATATTTTGCGCTTGGCTTAAAAAGTTTCTTGATTTTGTCCTCGCACTTGGAAGCTTGCTTCGATCTTCGATCAATTTACTATAATGCTTTTCACGTTCTTTATCAACATTCATTAAGTGTTTTTATAATCCTCTCCTCTTTCAATATTCTATCAGATGTAATTGACTTAAGCACACCTTAGTTTTTAGCAAGTTTTCAAATTATTGCATCTATGCACAATTCCATACCGTAATTTTATCAGCTTGCAGCAACATATATAAAAAACATTCTCCAAAATTTGTGTACATGTGTGCATCAATTAGTTATATGTCAAATATGGAAAGAGAATTCAGTTTGACATACGATGCGTACGCACAAGAGCCGACCATGCCGTACCGAAAACAAGTTCCGAATCAAGTAATCAATCGCTCAAATCAAGTCTTTAAGCCATTAACAGCCATTGGCGTTATTTCTTCTTTTCTTTTTGCTTGCTATATATATATGAGTATGGTGGTGGTCGATTAGGATTATAGGAGGTGGAGGAGGGAGTAAAGAGCAATGTGCACATTCGACTTGAAAGTGAAAACGTCAGGAGAGGCAAGGAAGACTGCTCCAGGCAGATTGCTCCCAAAGGCGGGCAATGTGAGTAAAGAACGACAAGTCGCAGTGACATGTTACGCGGCCAAGTTTAGGACAAGAAAGTAAGAACGTTGAGAGCGTTGATCTCTTTTATATCGATAATACTGCTGCCGGCGAGAGTCTTAGGTAAGATATGAAAGGTAGGCTCGATGCGGATGGTTTAAATAGTGTGGATTATGCGAAAATGGGGTCATTACACTCGAATAGTGTGTGTGTGGGCCCGTCGCTCCCATTTTCAAATATTGGAATCGATCATGGCGGCAATAAAAGAATATGATGTTGTAATTGGAAACGTAATGTAGGCAGACAGCCAGCGCATATGCATATGAGTTAATAGCTAAATCAAAAAGCCTAAAAAGCTAATGGCAAAGACTCGCAGGTTCGCAATCTGTGTACCAGTAGGAAAATAATGCTAAACAATCATATTTCGTTCTCCTAAGAAGTGTTCATAAGGCATATAGCAAAACAACAGAACTTTCTTTTATAGCAAAAGACCCGTCTAAGCTCGACACATTGAGTCCTTTTTTTCTGTCCTTTTTTTTAGATTGTCAAATAGATATTCTTTGCCGGAACCAAATCTGGGAAGTACAGCGATTGCGGAAGCAATCTATATTCAAATTAATGCAGTTTTACCTGTTGAATGGTTGATGAAAGAAGTAATGCTTTCTTATGATAAAAGGCGTCGTAGTTTCAATTTTTTTTCTATTTTTTGCTGTTCAACCGATTCATTAACGCTGGATTATATCATCCTATTATTGATATTTAAAAACGATGGCACATGTATATGAAAAGATTTTGGTCACAAATGTTCAAGTTGTTGTTCACTTTTGGTGCACTTCCACCCCGGGAAAACCCGATTCTCACATGATTCCGGTGTGTAGTGCGATATAGAAAAATATGTTGCAGTTTTTATTTTATATATATATATATTGTAGGCGTGGTCAAGTTTCATTCAACGTTGGTTTGGCTATCAGTTGAGTATATCCGCGACCTTGGGCGTACCAAAAACAGGTGGGAAGCGTATGGACGGATGGACCGATACTGCTAACTATCGAAAAAGCAATCGTAATGCACTTCATACGCACGTAGGGAGGTACATAAATTTAGCAAAAAATAAAATGGAGAACAAAGGAACTTTTAGGAGTTTTTCTAGAGGAAATACTCATCATCCACAGATTCACTCAAATATGTTATTCGCCGCAATTGTTTTAACATAAATTTCATTTATGTTAGATTTCTTATTTCAAGTCGGAAATGAATTATTCATCAATTTCATTATGATGGTTTTTTATGCTGAAAAACAAAAGCAACAGCAATAAGAAAAATAAAAGTATTGTAAAAGCCAAGGAAGTCTTCCCTGGAGGCAAATATTTAAATTTTATTGCTACTTAAGAGAAAAAAAAAAAAAGAAAAAAAAGTGTAATGAAAAGAGAAAAAAGAAGTGGGAGAAGAGATTTCAAATTTCTCGCACCTTTCTCAAGTGAAAGGTCAACAGACAGACTTTGATGAAAAAGAACGACGGAAAAGGTGTAGAATTTCTTTTAAGATATTTAAATGTCAAGGGACACTTTTCTTATCCTGCATGCCTTCGCTTCTCGTTCCATTAAAGAAAGAAAAAAATGTTAACACGTTTTAACTGTAAAACGGTGATGATAGCGATGATGAAAAACCATAGCATTTATGATGATGTACCGACCATTAGAGAAGACTCTGTTGTAAAATAAATTTTAAAGAAAAGGAGGCGAAGGGAAAAGAAGAAAAATAGTAATAATAATGTTACACAACGAAAAAAAATACGAAAAACAAAAAAATAATAAAAATTATGCAGACAAGAGGCAAAAAACTGACTGCATGCTAAGGTATGCATTGAAGCGGGACTCAGTATTTGGAAAAAGCCAAAAACGTCTAGAGATTTGAATAAAAGCAAAATCAGCAGAAATGTAAAATAAACGAACGGTTGTAGGCGCGTGTGCTGCGTGCAAGTTTTGGGCAAAACATTAAAGTGGAATTTAAAAAGTGGATAAAAAACTGGATAATGTTTTTAAGTAAGCGTTTAATCTCTGGGGAGAGTTTCATTACATTTCTATTACAGAAAGTAGTGTTCATTTGGAAACTTTGATGCTTTGCTTATGCTCGTCCCACATCTCTTATTTGATGGCTGTGCAAAGTGAGGTGCGGACATCAGACAAAGTAATCATTTCAACTAACTATTGCAAGCGCTGAAGGATGCAACCTGATAGCAGAGAAACCTAACAACGATTTATTCCGAAATTGTGTTGAAAAGAACATTCAGAGAGCTTCCTACTATTGTAGAAAGTTATGCCTCAGGCTTTTTATATAACACGATGCATCTTTTCCGAGAGCCCCTTGCATTTACAATTCGTTGCAAAAACGCGCCAGGTTTTATAAATCTTAAGTTTTTTGCGTCCAAGACCCAGTCAGTAAGACTTTTCCATTTCAAGTCTGCGTATCTATCCCAACGATTGGGTTCTTTTTTCATTTTTTGTTCTCCTAGTTTGGCAAAAGCGTAGCTCATGGGCATTTGCATCGAGTTTCGGGCCAATGAGTCATAATGGGACAAACTCGCTTACTAAGCGCCACCTAAGGAAGCATATCTTTCGATTTTAGTTTAAACTTTCCACACGTGTTAAAAAGGTGTCAGCGGAGCAGTTCTTTGAGTTTCGAGAATCAATCAGATGTTAAACGGAACTAAATCAAGCAGATGGGAGGCGATTACCGTACAATTGGAAATGAATTTCACATGAAAGTATTTGGAAGAACCAATGCAGTATAAGCAAGTATAACCTCTTGTGAGACGTATTTGAGACCGAGGTGATCGCTTCAAATCGATTGTATAGACTTAAGAAGAACGCCGTCTCGCTAATATTTGAAGAGTAAATCCTTGGCATTCTTGATGTGATGTTCATCGATAGATGTTGAAAGACATCTAGGACGTACATGGTATTCAACGCGTTGCAAGCATATAAATACAGGCGTTTTTGAGTCCATGGCTTCATTCAGTAAAATTTACGCCTTTGGTCATAAGGACAATGCAGAATTTTATCTGCACTTCAGTTGCACATCCACACAGACGAATTATTTGGTACGCAATTACGTCGGAACTTCTATTAGGCAGTATTTAGAAGTGTTTAAATTCCTTTTCACGCGATGGCAACGGCGAAGTAATCCTCTTCTCATGAGCGAAGAGGAGCAAGAGGCGTTTTCTTTTCTTTTAAATGAAAACTTTATTTGCACTTTATGGCGACATTGATGCCCGTCATACACGAGATGACAAGTTTGATGTTATTCTTCTTAAACCACTTAAAAATAGAAATAGAAAAAGTTTATAAAATAATCTATCGATCCATAATTCCTCGGACTAAATAAGAGATTCACATTTATTTTTATTTTTTTTAACAAAATTCGACTTTACAATATAATCCAGTGCTGGCATGACATAATCAATCCAACGCCCCGCCATGATTGCGTTGCCTTTTTTAAAGACAACTTGCTTCACTTACTTCAATATATGCTTCACTCTCCGTCACGACCTCGTCGTCTAATTCACATTTTTTGCGCTGAAGCATTCTTTCAAAATTTGCAAAGAGAACATAATCGCGGGAAGCCAGGCGGAAACGTTTCGATTGGGTTGCCAGTTCGAACTTCAATTGTCCAAAATATATGGGTTCCATTGCGAATGAAAACGGTACCAATTTGGAAAACAACTTTCTCATGTCGGAAATTTTAATGCAAATTGGTGAACAAATTGCAATTTTATTAAATTCAGGATGTCCAGCTGTCTTTTGTAAAGTCACTTTCCAACTATGGAGCATAATACATCCTCGATGGGATTACATGGCATAATTTTTGTGTCGGGTTGTCATTGGTCGTTCAACTTTTCTTTTCAATAAATTGATTGAGTCACGAAAAATTTCAGGCAAAGTGAAATCTTTTACTTATGCCAGGAAAGACAAATAATAATGACTTTGTACATCTCTTCTTTATCCATCGAGTCTAAAAACAAAAAAGAGATGTCGTCCAAATAGTTCCTGCATAGATATCAATCTTAAGAAAGATTCCCTATATACGCAGCCACTTAACCAAATATTACAATTTCTATACGCTGTACAAGTAGCTTTGCACGTATTGTATGCTTTACATTATAGCAATGTCCAAACAGTTGATCCAGATCTCGATCAGAAATGTGGTTTATTTACATTTACTTTCGAAACCGCAACATGGATGACCTTGTACTTAACGGACACAACAAAAGAAGAAATTTACAAAATGATTTTGTATAGCAAGTGTAGCGTACGTAGTGCACAAAATATATCTCGATCTGAAATCGAACATTAATCGTTAAAACGAATTTTATCTTCGATGGTGACGGTGACGATGACTATCAAGAAGATTTGCTTCCAAACAGTTATTACGATTTTCTTAGTATTTTTTTGGGTTATTTTTTTAATGTTTACGAGAACAAACTTATTTACGGTCTATCCGTTAACATGTTTATCAAAGTTGTTTTTCTCTTTGTTTTTTTTTTTTTTTTTTTTGTTTTGTTTTAATTACATAATTAAAAATGAGAAATTGCTGAAACAACTTATAATTTATAAGCTTTGGAATATTAAAAATTTCTTCATAATCCGTTGTTGGCGGGCGATTGCATGAAATCAAGTCTTCTGTGACTACCAAATAAATCAGCTGCAATTGTGTTGTTGGTGTACTAAAAGGGACATAAAGAAGAGAAAGAAGAGAGAAGAAAAAGAAAAAAAAAAGAAAGAAACTTGGGAATCGACCAGCATTTGCTAGCCCGACTTGGGAAACATTAGAGTCGACAATCAACTCCTTTAATGAAAATCACTCAGGCTGAACGGTAGTTGGGTTAGCGAGCTTAGATGATATTCTTCATTATAAGCAGTATAACGTGGCATTGGTTTCTCTTTGTTTGTGTTTTGTAATCTTTGTGTGTACTTGTTTTTTTTTTTTTGTTTTTCTTAAACCTCAAGACAGAAATGTCAGAAATATTGTCTTAAAGGGGTTGGCTGGAAAGGGGAAGGGATAGGATCTCCCTTAGTAACAGCATTATCTAATTATCTAGAGATTCACAGAAGTTTTAGCAAGACTTGAACAAACTCCGGTTTGTTATTGTTATTGTTATACATTAAACTCATGCAATTGAAAAATCACGTTCGTCCAACCCATCGTAGTAGAAAAACAAATCATCAACAATTTTATCATTATGTGAAGCATAAGATCGCTATTTGTTGTTGAATGGATATGCTCGTTGTCTCAGGCTTTCGTATGAACATCCAAATGCTAGATGATCGCAATATAGTTTAAAATGATTATAGATTTCATAGAAGCATAAGCAAGCAAGCAAGCAAGCAAGCACATACCTGCACATATATAGTTATGTGTACATTATACATATATGCATGCATTTACCCCAATTTTATTGATACCGATCGTAGAGTTTACTATTATTGGCAATTGGTTGGGGTAAAATAATCGAAGACAATTACGTTTTGCTTTTCACAAAACATTTCCTCGTCCGTCGTGATCAAGTAAGTCAATCGTAGATTTTTCCATAATATTTAGAAACATGTGCAACTTTATTATAATGATTAGAGATCAAGCAGGTTAGGCTGGGCTATCTAGCCAGCTGACTGGCTGACTGGCTGACTGGTTGACTGGCTGAGTATAGCGGCGGCTGACCATGCGAGTATAGAGTAGAGTTCAAATTTCACCTAAAGAAAATAACAGAATTCTATATTTTCTTTTTTCGCCTCAAACTCTTACTGGGACAATGCTCCAGAAAATGATCCATAATTTATCCAAACAATATCAGTGAGCATAAAAATTATATTAGAGAATAATGCTGCAGCTGCACATGCATGCACAACAATGCAGTCATTAAAATAATATTGAAAGTGGAAAAAATATGTTATAGTTTTTCTTATTTACTTTTTATTTTATTTTATTTTATTTTATTCATTATTCATTTGATATTCAGTTCTATTTTTGTGTTCTTTTTCTTGTTCTTTTTCATTTAAATAAGAAAAAGTGGAGCACAGAAACCGTACATGGAAATGTTCTGATATAAGTAAGATATTGCCGTATCGTTAGCTGGTGATTGAAAAGAATCGCAGCAATGTAATGATAAATGATGGATGGATGGATGGATGGACAGAAGCTACATGGCCGCGGTAGTGCCATGAAGTGTTTCGGACCCAGTGTACAACTCTTTCGTCTGCATATGAAAATCTTTGAATTGGAGTTTGACAAAAAAAAAATAAAAAATAAAAAATAATAATAATAATAATAATAATAATAATAATAATAAGAATGGTAAGCGATGATAGGAATTTGAAAATGAAATCTTCTCGCTTTTGGGTAAATGAGAGAAATTGCGGATGTACGTCGGTGAAGCAACTTAAAATTTATTTCACGACCTAAACCACTTGTGCTTTTCGTTTCAGATAATGAATACCTCGGTCCGTCACGTGTTTTGCCCGTGCTTTGCTAATGTTCTTCTATTTTCTTTTTTTATTATTTTCATTTGTTTTTTTACTTTCAAGTTTGTATTTTACGATTGGTAGCAAATGTTTTCTTTATTGCCGACCGTAGTATGTTCAAGTTGTTTGTCACAAACTCGTTTCTAATTTTTCTTTTTTTTTTGTGAGTTCTCTTCCACTCAATACAAAACTTTCGCGATTAATTCCTTTATAAGAATTTCTGGTTTCTCACTGCCTCCTTTTTAAGTGCATTTTTTAGTTTAGTTCGTTCATTTATAAGCTCTAAGGTTAAACGAAACAATACCTGGCAGCGAGAGCGGATCGCCTCAACCGTTTGTCTGTCGCTTCACTTATGTTTTATGCATGGAAACCTTGATTTTTTTTTTTTTTTTTCACATATTTATTTATTTTCAGGTACATACAACGAAACCTTTGATAGCTTTCATTAGGATTTTAATGTTCCCATTCGTTCATTATGAATTCATTTACAAAAGATTACGGTTCAAACTTCATGTGCGGTAGGGTTTTCAACGAAGCACATAGTCTTAGATGCTGGTACTTGAAGACTTTAGTCTTCGAATATATTCTCTGGCTAAAGTTATAATGATTACAGTAATAATACAAAAGATTAATAAGCATTTTCAAGTAACTTAGTTCACTTGAGAATTTTACACTGATACGAAGAGCCTCTAGTTTTATTAGTAATGGAGATTTTCATATCCATCAACGCAGGATGAGGATTATATTCATTCTGTCAAGAATTGTGCAACTCCCAGAAGGGACTTTTAGATATCCCAGCGTCATTGATCAGCATCAAATTCTGAATAGATTTAAGCACGTCCATCTGTCCTCCTTTTGGAAGTTTCTGCGGGCATGTTGGTATTGAAAATGAGCAATACTACGTAAAGTGAGAACACTTCTGTTTTTCAGAAGAAACAAAAAATTGGTTTTTTGATCATTACTCATAGACTACAGGAGATAAATGTGCAAGAACTTAAACCCATACCGGGAATGGAAAACATTAACTGCGCCTGCCCCCCTGTATTATAATGTATCAAAATTTAACCTTTTTTCCACTACCTTTATAACGCACACAAACTAGGTTCAAAAACTTCACAAAGTGTATAAATGCAAATTGGGAACGCATGGAATGCAACGAAATTCTAATGAAAAAAATGAAAACTGTTGGAGTTATGTTGCATGCCGTTTTGAAAAGTCGCGTTCGAATACGTTGTGGACAAGTTTTTCTATTGCAATAAATTTTTTTTTATTATTTCTTCCCATCAGCCTGTGCTCGAAGAAACATAAAACTGTCCTTGCAAGCTCAGCTATGCCTTTTCGTTTCTTTTCCTTGACGATTTTTTGCTCGCAAGTGCGTCCTTCGCTGCATCAATCAAAAAGAGAATTTCACGTCTTTCACTTCATATGTTGGAAACTATGACGAAAAGCTATACAATTCTATAGTCGAACCCGTAACAAGTTCCAGAAACTTCGTCTCAAAAATTTAATTTCTTGACGGAAGCAATGAAAGCTTCGGAATCGCTCTCAGCCTCATGTCAACCTGAAAGTTACCTTGAACAAGCCATACTAACATGTTGTTGTAATGTTCTGAATATCGAAAGACATCCGTTCGTGTATTAGAGGAACTGGAAATCAAAAGACAAGACATCACGCTGCAACTTCCCAACTGCAATTCATTCAATTGCTATAGCGCTTGAGAGATAGCTTCAAATTTTCAGGGAGAACACTTTTTTCCGGTAAAGAATTGTTTCCCACATTCCATTCTAGGAGATCGAAAGCATCTATTAAGCACATACCATACCTTAAGTCAAAAAATTTATGATTTGGATAGACAGCCTCGCAAAAGGTCAATTGTCCTTTTGTCATGAATTTCGTCATCTTCTGCTAGGCAAATCAAAAGAAAAACACACACACACACACAGCTAACACATGCACAGCTAGCGACGGACAACATTTTGCACGAAAAGTTGTTTTCTTTTTTAACATTCTCTTCAAATCAGTGCTTTATTCCAGTAAAACAAAAAAAAAAAACAAAAAAAACAAAAGGACTGTTTATCTTTCATTCTCATACCTGGTAAATTCATCGGGATTGTTGTTACACTATGCTTGTAGATGGTTTGAATAAAATGTCACATCGGCATTTGTTATAAGTCACTAATAAAATTGATTGAAATTTTATTGTTATTATCACAGTTGTCTTAGCCGTTTGGCTATCGTGAGAGGAGATGATTAGAATTTTAACGACAAAAGAAATTAAAACTTTATAGCCGGACATGGCCGACTATTACACTTTGCCTAATACAATTCGTCGACTATTTTCGTCGCAAAATATCAAAAATGATGTCCTATTGACTTACTTTCCAAGAGTATCCTGCTATCGAAGGAGATTTAAGATATACGTGAATATATAGTCCAAGCGCTATTCTAGGACCCAATTTTCACCATAAAATACTACAAATTATACCACATTGTCGTATAAAGGCCTATGTTTTTTAATACGATTAATAAATGTGTGTGTGTGTGTGTGGGGGGGAGGGGGGGGGGGGTTGGGGGATTTAAAAAACGACCACACCCCATTCAT
>CCAG010015962.1:0-58746 GCA_001077435.1 Glossina morsitans morsitans | reverse complement strand
GGGGGTTAGGGGATTTAAAAAACGATCACACCCCATTCATATTTCCCACCTTCTTTTGGTATTCCTATCTTTTAGTGACGAGAATTGCGAGCTTTCAGTCGAATATCAAAATGCATGGATTCATCTCAGACAGATAGCTGAGCAGACATACTTAAGCCGACTCAGAAAAAGGTTCTGGATCGAACGTCATATTGAACGCGTTGCTAGAGAGTGAAGTTCTTCTGGGTGTTACATACATTTCCACAAATGCAATATACCCTATGCCACAGTTAGCTTTGCTCCTCTATTATATTTATAAACTGGTATAAGGTATATTAAGTTCGTGCATATGTAGTATGTAAGAGGACGAACGAGTTAAGATCGTCATCACCTTTTATTACGTCGAACGATTTAAAATCCTTTTCTAAATCGATTTAAGTTTGTCGGTCCGTCTAATGTGTGTCCATGTAAGTTTGCTTTCAATCTACAGGTCGTGATTTTTGACACGCTTCGACGAGAGATAGCCCACTGAACGCGTTTCGGTGCACACACAAATCATATGGAGAATGGATTTGATCGGACCAGTCTTGCGATGCCTCCTCTCCAAGGTGTCTTGTCCTTATATGAAAAAAAGTTGCAAATTTCAATCGGTATTTTAAATTGATGTAAAAAGTTTTAATCGAATGGGCAAATTTTTTTCAACCTCCTTTCATCTAATCATTCCAACGGAAAGCAAGGCTTTATATGACAAACATATCAAATTTGTATTATTTTCTGAGGATAATCGGTTTAACATAACAACTAACTCTCCCTAATATGGACTTGGTAAGTGCACTTTTTTTGAGCGCAATGAAAAGTCAAGAGAAGGAAGAGGAAAAAAGCATCTTATGACGAAGACTAATAAGATCCTTGATTAGAAAATTGATTTTGGTAAATGTGAATCGGATCAGTTCGTGGTTCGGGTCCGTACCGCAAACACAAGTATACCTGCATATAGAAACGAGTTATAGTGAAAGATATAATAAGGAAGGATAAGGAAAGGTTTAGTTGAGCGAAGAGGTGTAAGGTTTTTGATGGTTTGCCTTGCCTGACTAACATGCTGTCACTTGTTTGAATATAGAAAATGTAGTCGTAAAATCACTGAAATAGATATGCTACGCAGATAATGCCGTAATCCGAAACGAAAGTACGTGCGTGTTGAAAATAGTTTGCGAAATTTGACTATGAAAATATTGACAGTCGACAAGCTTCTCGCTCTGCTTGATCAGATGCTACTGATTTGGTGACTGTGCCAGCCATCCAATGCCGATAAGCAAGACTGAATATAACTTAAGCGAACCGACTCATCAATTGTTTGGAGATATTTTTCATCAAAAAAAAAAAAAATCAATCAGTCAGGCACTGTTCGCTATGGACTCATGTATGCCCACAAATATAAGCGGCTTATAAGCTGATTGAGAAAATTGAGGGCGATTGTTAGATGAGAGCACTTTTTTTCTTAAATATAAATTTTTCTTCGATTATTTTCTTTCTCTTTTCTTCCATTTTCTCTAGATCGAAAAGTCAACAATTAAAATTTGCTTTGTTGCAAACATTTGTTTTGGTGAATATATTTTTAGTAAATGAAAACGTTTCTTCAATTGTTTTTCAATTGCGATTGAGAATATTTTTGTTTCTTTCGCATCCATTGGTGACCTCAAAAAAAAGTTTTTTTTTTTTTTTTTTTTTTTTAGGGTGAAAACTTTGTCTCATTGCACACATAGTCAGTCGGTGTGAGTAAGTGTGCGCGTTAAAGTGTAAAGTAATTCAATTATAGATTTTTCATTACATTCATTTATTTCGTACGTGCGTAAGTGTGTGCGGATATATATATACGTATATATATATGGATATATGTACGAGACTATGCGAATAAAAGTTCATTGACTCGTATATATAAAATCCTAAACTGTGCATATATATGTATGCGTATGGGATGGTGTTATTGTTTAGTTAGTAGTATTGTTATCATCATTTTTGTTGTTGTTCTTGTTGTATTATTATTGCTCATTTTAAACACTATTATGTACCATTGATTTCCTTGCGTGTTCGGCTGTGTTTTAAGTTAAGTAAAATGTTTTGTTTAAAATTCTCTCAAAATAATCATAAAAATTAACGGTTTTTCCCTTTTTTTTTTTTTTTTGCTTTTATTTTGCTGTTTTTTTTTTGTTGCTTTCGTTTACAGATTCGATTACTATTCCGCAGAGGTTTTAATGCTGAAACTTCATTAAAATAAAAATTTCGTACGTTTTTGTTCTATAAAATATCTCTAAATACCATACTTATGTGTGTATATGTTTCGATAGCTGCCAACATTTGACGGCTGGTTACTGTTATACATACGCTTAAGGCGTTTTCAGCAGCTAACTAAGAGCAAAGCTTAGTTGCCAAAAGACTCACTTTACTGGAATTCCTATGCAAATGTTGTTTAAGTGATAAATCCATCGATTTAGGTCAATTTAACAAGTTTTTCGGCATTAATTCGTTTAAAACTGCAACATAACCCCGATATGAGAGAGATAAAACGATACATAATGAATGTTCGAGCTTAAGGTTCTTGGTTACTGCTATTGCGGTATTTCTAACGCATATCTAATGGGTGTGTGCATACGTACATATATAGTATAATATATATATATGTGTATGTACGTGTACGTGTACTGAAAAAAGTGATTCTGGTTTCTTTCTTGCTATTACTTATAAAAGGAAAAAAAAAAAAAAAAAAACTAGGTTTAATCTACTGGCTGGTTGGCTGGCTGGTTAAGATCGATCACGTACAAAGGTACCGCAGGCATAATGATAAATGCATGAGCAAATGTTTAGCAATGTTTGTGTGACCAGCATTCGTAAATGACTTTCCAAGTGCGCCTGAATATTTGTCTAATCACAATTATTATTTTATATTACCTTACTATTAAAACCATTGTCAACAGGATATATTAACCGAATTGTTACCTACGAAACACGAAACACGAAACACGAAACTGTTTATCATCGAAGGATAATGTCATTGTACGTTTCTTAGAAAATACATTGTTTCCTATCGGTTTAATAGGTTTTTCCACCCTCCAAATTATGTAAGAAAATGTGTTTATAAGTTCGTGTTATTCTCCAAGTGCTTGCTTTGTTTAAATACGCATGAAAAATTTCTTAATAAATATAAAGATAATCAAAATTTTATACACAAGCACCAATTAATTCATAAGTACAGATCATTATAGAAATGACATATTGAAAGAAATCGTTTATCATCAATTTTTACACAACATTTTAGGCATTATGAAAGCGCTTACAATGCATTAATAGCCTCATATATCGACAGACTTTTTTAAACACTCTAGGCTGTAGGTGGTACAGGTGGTATATTAAGTTTATGCGGACATACGGATGGATCTACCTTTTATTACAATCATTTTCCAAGTCGACGTAAGCTTTTCTGTCCATTTGTCCATGCACTTTTGCGTTCACTTTACACGTCGCAATTTTAGATATTTTGATGAAAATTAATGCACTGACGCGGCTTGACCCAGGGACGAACGCTATTGAAAATTGTTCTGATCAGTCCACTTTTTCGACTACTTTCTACGTCTCTAAGGCGCTCAAAGGCAAAAAAAATTGCAATATTCAAAATTTCTCGACAAGAGTCGTTGAGTAATAGCATCTCGACATTGTAAATTGGTGTGAAAAATTTGTTTTGGCCGGGGCAATTTTTTGCACCCGATTTCATAGAATTGTTTCTACAAAAACTTAATTTTGCTTCAACCTTCAAACGAGCGCTGGTGAAATTTCGTGACATTCTAACAATTAGTTTACCAGTCGGCTCTCCCTCGCTTTACCAACGGCTCCAATTGCTGTGTTCTCGGTTCACTGCCGATTTGACTCTGAAGAGCCACGACGCGCCCATCCAAAAAAATATGCTTTTTATTGTTTCTAAACAGCGCCAAGTAGCGCTCAGGAGCGGAAAAATGCGCAGCTAGTGTTAGACAAACCTTCGAATATATTTATCATTCTATACAAAAACTCCGATTTCGTGCGTACATATCCACGTATGTATGTCATAAAGTAAAAGATGGAAAATAAAGTTTTTCCCTCAACCCCTTTTATGTGAGTACGCTTGAGGCGTTTCAGATAAAGAGTAATTTGATTTTTCACACTGAAATCTGTAGCTACTTGAAACTTTAATCGCGTTTTGGTTGAAAGTAAATTTTGCAATTGACTTCAAATTTCAAGTGTAGTTTGGTACTAGTATTCTTTAGTGAAAGGCGTAACTGGCTTTTTCGAAAAAAAAAAAAAAAAAAAAAGAAAAAGAGATCCCATGTCCTCTACTAGTTATGGTAAAGACAGACAGACAGATGACCAGATAAGTTTAAAAATGATTCTGAAGCATTTTTTGAATCGATCGGTATAATCAAAGGTGAGAATACCTCGAATCCTCCTGACTGCTGCATACATCCGCACAAACTTGATATCTTTTTGTATGGCAAGTGGTGTAGGGTATCATGACCGGTCGGTCTTTCGTAAAAAATGTAAGAAAATGAATCACAATTCCATGCTCACCAGGTAGCATTCATTACCTTTTAAAAGTTCTATATAATCTGTACTTTTGATTTTAATATACATATAGATATATATATATATATGTATATGTTTTAATTATGTACAGTAAATGAACCTCTGAGAAGAAATAATGGGAAATGCTTTTGGGCAACAGAAGTTCGAACAAATCCATATACATTTTAACCTCTCACTTTTTATTTTTCGATATTATTATAATAAAATAATTTTTGTAGTTTTTACTCCCAATTACTGGTTAAAGTTTTTTAACAAATGCTTTAGTACTACGTATAACATGACATCGAGTACAATCGCCGTTATTCGAATGAGTTGAATTTGAAAGTTTAAGATTAACACAGTGGTCTCGATTTACAGCTAATTTGCCCGTAACTACTTAAGGTAAGCCAATATTGACTTTATAAATTGCACATACACACACACACACACACACGCGCGCGCGAACAAAAACGGAAAGAGAGAGATAGAGATAGATAGATAGATAGATAGATAGATAGAAAGAGAGAGAGAGAGAGAGAGAGAGAAAGGAGACACAACTACATACACGATGTTTCCTACACATTTTAAAAGTCTTAAAGATTTAATACCAGAATCAATAACTGCTTATAAAGTAATTTATTTACATATGAATGCATGCATGCTTAACTGTTTTTATTGCCTCAGCAAATATTTGCTTTATATAAATCTTATTATTAAACGCAAACATTAATAACATAAATGAATAAATGAACGAATGAATGAATGAATGAATGAATGAATGAACTGAAGTGAACTTTTCACTTATTCATGTTCACAATCATATAAAACCAAGCAGATATATATAAATACGTTTAATTGAATAAGGAAAAGTAATAAAAATAGAAAAAATCTAATTTTTGTCTTTTTTTTTTTTATTTTCAGGTCTTTTCATATTATCCGAGATTAAATGTGATTTTCTAATTATAGTAACTTTTTGCCAAATGTAACGAGAGATGAACGTTGACGGATGGATACATAAAAAGAGAAAATAGACAGAAAGTCGGAAAGCGTAAGAGTTTATTGGATAGCATAAATGCGAGAGGCTCCTACGAATTGATGAACATTTAAGTGTACATATATATATATATATATGTATTTCTATACGTAAATGCATTTATATAAGGCACTTGCCTAACATATTTTGTAAATTTGAATATGAAATTGAATCGTTAGGCAGCAGACATGTAGATGCTCGATAGTCATAGATTTTCATGTCTACTAAATACTGGAGAACAGGAAGTAATTGCCTTTAATTGCAATGCCGTTCAATGACTGAATGAATTTCGCTTCTTCAAATGCTTGAAGAGATAATCTTTAGTATTTTAATCTCAGACAAATTCTCAAAGGTCGCAAATAACTTGAAAGAAGTGCATAAAATATTAATAATAATTGTTTTTACTCTGCACTTGAAATCGCTTCTTTTTTTTGTGCGTTTATATCGAAAAATTTCCTTACCTTAGCTATCAAGTTTCGTGTAATTTCCTTAAGTCTTTTTCAATTTTTTGCTTACCTAGAACTTAATCTTAACTTTTTATTCGCTGAGCAAGAGAGAGAGTGAGTCGATTACTTAAATGATGGTTTCCCATATCATGATTGTTGCATGTAAATGTATTCATTTTGCTATTTTGTTTTCCTAGAACAGGTGCAAATAATAATTTTAGGGATTACATGCAAAAAATTATATAAAATTAAATTACTTATAAATGTAACTTTCGAAGAAAAATAAATCTTTAATTTTTTCCAATTGTCGTAACAAAAGTTAAGAGGGGAGTCGGGTTACTGTTACATGCTCTTGTAGTATATGCAGAGCTATTCAGCTGTTAACATAAGATATTTTTGATGCACGATAGATTCGGCCGTCAATCAATGCCTGTCCATTGTAGGGAAGTTAAGTTTGCCCAAGTGTGCGCTTTTATCAGATAATTAACTTGCAAATGATTTTCTTTCAGGCCTCAAAAGAGGCATATTTTCTTGCATAGGCACTCTGACTACATTCAGCCATTTCCGTTCGCGTGATAATTCGTCCGCTGCGATTTATTCGAACGCTTATCATTAATTGAAGTAACAAAAGAGAAATCTGGAGCTACGTATGCAAGTTAAGTTTACAAATGGATTGACGGGAGCCGAAGGTAGCAAACAATTAGCTCTGAAAGCGATTATGAAAAGTATTCAATAATGTCCGATTGCCCTAATTCGCTTATAAGGATGGACATAACATGGACATGGCAACTTGATGAAAGAATAGATGCGCTGATAAAAAGAGTATGCCATACTGATAGGTGTACAAATCAATTCTTGCTGTATCTGAATAATCGTAATATGCAGCATTATTTAGGATCTCATACTAATTATCGGGTAACTTATGGATGTCCAAACGAAGGAAATTTCCCGGTTTGACCGGCGAAATATAACTGCATCGACCTGAATGAGTGATAAGCGGAGGGGGCCAGTTCTAGAAAATACCGCGGGATACGGCAGCACTTCTCAGCCTAAGTTGGAAATCATTTGCTGGGCTGCTTTTGCTGAAGACGGACGGACATGCGAATTTCATCCTTTTGAAGACAAACTACTTTCTAACTGCTTTATAGCATAGTGCGTTTTCATTCCAAGCCAACTAAACAAATTTCGTAGCTTTAGTAGCATGTTTTCCAAATTAACCCAGATCAAGATACAGAAAAATATAGTTCCATAAATGATATCTAACGAGAGCTTGTAAATGAGTGAAACGTATATCGTTCAACCATCGATATCCGGGTCAATTGTATTTGAAATTTCGGGAAAATTGAACGCGTCAGGCCGTGTTAGCGGAAGGAATTTATTTGCGTACCGTATAATGCACTGCAAGTGGTTGATGAAATTCAAAATGAAGATCGGTCTCGTGAAAATTGTGTGCGTCGAAGCGTTCGCGTCAGACTTTTTGTTTTTTTTAATATGGCTCATCAGGATATACTCCCTATACGTGAACTTTGTACGTCGATGGGCAGGAAAAAGTGTGGAAAGAGAAGGCGAGAGAGCGTGGCCGCAGCCTAGGGGCTGTGTGCCACCAATTGGTAAGTGTTATACTTTTACCGACTGAGCACTCATTCGCTATGGCTACGACCACGTGCGGTTAATCTGATAAGAGTGGCCTAATATATGGCGCTGAATACTATCGTGTGACAACAATCTCAGAATATTTTTTCCATTTATCGAAAATATTTCCTCTGCAATTTCGCAAAAGATTACCGCTCTTGATAAAACAATTAATTGATGAGGAGGGATGCTTTGGTTTATATTTTATTTATTTATTTTTTTTTTTTAATATTTGTGTATGTGTTGGTTTGATATGATGAGTTGTAAACTTTCTTCGATGGCTTGAACTGTATTTGTCCGTTACTTAAATATATTAACATAACCGCTTTAATGAATTTAATATAACATCATTACTGAGTTATTCCTAAGAAGACATTATTGATGTGCGAGAAAAAATGCATTGAAATGTCGTGATGACGTTCATCAATATGATGATGATTTCATTTAATTTGATTGCTTGTCACGTAACTAACTTAACTGCATAAGGAAGCTTATAAGCTGTGCAGAAGCATGCACATACACACGCATACATATGTTCTTATATGAAATAACAATTCAAACAAGGATTGATTTTGATTAGGTATGTTTGTATGAAAATGGAAGATATAGAAAAACTTAAATATACTAATAAAAGATGAAAAAGAAAAAAAATAAAAAATAAAAAATAAAAAAAGGAGAGACGAAAACATTATATTACAAACAAACAAACAAACAAACAAAGAAACAAACACATGCGATGAAAAACGAGAAGAAAACTAATATGTTTGTCTGGTTGTTTGACTAAATACATGGATGCATCAGTATTGGTACACAGTACAGTGCATTACATTATACTGTACTAGTACTGTAGTAAATTTTTGCCTTTAGTTGTCGTCATCATATTAGATTCAGTTATATATATATATACACATACACATACACATACATATATATATAGATATATATATATATATAAATATATTATTCTATTTGTAATTTTTTTTTTTTTTTTTTTCTGGTATTATTTGTATTCGGAAGTCACACACAGAATAACGATTGACTTTGATTGCAAACTGCACGTGCTGCATATTGAATACGTTTTTGAGAAATTGAATATATTTACTAAGGTATTTGAATATTTACTTAGCTATACACATATGAATACACAATTATGTATATGCATGTATATGGGTGCACACTGTCTATGTACATTTTATACAAAAAGGTATACATATTTCTATTTAACTATAAAAGCATCAATGAACGCTTGTTAGTTTATTCAGATATTTTATTGGGAAAATTATTAAAATAAAAGAAGAGAGAAAAAAAAAGAACAAAATTCTACAATTCTATCACTTTTTTTTTTTTAGGACTTTCGAAATATTTTAAGGTTAAGTAGGGAAAAAGCACAGATATAAAGAAAAGGACTGCAAGGCTTTGAATATTGGAAATTTTTTAAAAATAATTTAAAAACATTTTTTATGTTTAATTGACTGAGAAATGATGTTTGATTTTCTCATTGAGTTTCGAAAATTTCATTTTATGTTTCCTCAAGTTGAGGCTGCATTCGTAAAAGTTGCTGCCTGAATAGTTATTTGTGAATAATTAGTTTACTCTCTTGCTTTTGTATTTGTATAGATATTCAAGGGTACATGAGCCGTTTGTCCTGAAAGTGATGCAAGTTAAAATGTGCTGTTTACCAGGGAGGGAATATTTAATGTCGATATATCTGTAAATGGTCTCAACTTCACGTGTGGTTGTCCGCAAAATTCCGTCCACAAATATTGAACTTTGGACGGATTGTTTAAATGCAGTTAGCAGAACACAAAACTTCAAAGAGTAAGAAACACTTTAGGAAAAATCGGAATTTATCAATTCCTGTTAAAATAAGTTCTGATTTTTGAAAAAATTCGAATAATTAGTCTTTGACGATACCATCCTACACCTGACGAAAAAATAGAAATAAAAGAAAAATAGAGTAAGTCGATGTCCGTCCATATGTCGGTTCTATGGAGGACTCGCACGAATTCGAAAACTTAAATCGATACCTAAATCTTCATCTTTTCCTGTACACTTATGTGATCTTAACATATCAAGGTAGAAATAGATTAAAAATTAAACGCAAAATATAAAGTTAGGCCTATGGTGTATGAATGTTTTCTTGCTAAGGCTTATTCGATTCAGTCTGAGTTTATTTATTATGGAACTCCCTTCGTATGAAATATTTTACAATTGACTTATAAGAAAGCAAATTTTTTAGTTTTATAACGCGTTCATTATCAATTCTTCGAATGCCTTTACTCCCATAGCAAATGTTAATTGAATTCCGTGGATAGCGATTGAAAATAAGTGAAATTGTTCCACAATATCTTACACAAATAAGTTAAGGCTCAGCGTATACAAAATGTATATGCCGATCATCTTTTGTGTCAAAAGACGAGGAAGAAGAAGAAAAATAAGAAGAAGCTCTAATTAAAATTTTTTGTTATCGCGAGCAGAGAGTACGTTCGTTTGTCTATTCACATCACTGACTGAGCCACTGAGCCATTGATGATCTCGCCGCCGCTGCCGTTGCCGCTGCCGCCTTTCATTGTTTAGGTTCACTTTGATGAAAGAATATTTAAAATTAATTGCAGCGCGACTGGGATGGCGGCAAAATGCCCTTACATCCATTAAGTAAATTTCCTCTTAAACATAACCAAGAGATGAATTACAAGACCAATAAAGATAAATTATTAAATGAAGCTTTGCAGAATGTTCGCATATCGCCCTAGTGTTTCTATAGCATATATAATTTATTTTATGCTTAACACATTAAGTTATTTTTTAATTAAAATAAAATTTTTCTTTTTTTCTTCTTTTTTTCATAATCCATGAGTGGAAAGCGAAAAAAAAAAAAAAAAAAACAAGAGGAGAACAAGGAATGCTGCAAAATAATTTGTAATTTTTCTTCTATGAAATAGCAACAAAAAAAAACAATGGAAAAAATAAAAAAAAAAAAACACAACAACTCTCCACATAGATAAAAAAAATCATACACGCTTGACATCAACATTCATAACCACAACAATGTTCTGCACTTAAGTGCAATTTAGTTTTTTTTTTTTGTTTTCCTTTTATTTTCTTAATAGGTTTTTTTTGTTTTTTCAAACGCCGCTTTCTTGCAACCCTTTGAATCTCTCTCCCCCACCGCAGAGTTGAGTTTGCATTCCGATATGACAGTCACTGTCAGTAAAGCTGTTGAGGCTGTCATCTCTCTAAGCTTGACTTGTCTTGTGAAGTTATGTTAGTCATTATTATAAGAAATTACAATAACATTAACAGCAACAACGATGACAACGATAACAATATTGTAGTCAGTTGCACAAAGAAGGCTACATATATAGCATAAATGTTCTATAGAAAAAAGAAATAATTAGCAAAAAGTATTGTAAATGCAGTAAAAAAACGAAAAATAAAAATAAGAATAAGAGGAGGAAGGAGAAAACGAAACATAAGAAGGGAGATAAGAAGAAGCATTTAAAATTCTGTCATCAATCATAAAACCTTAAGTCTCATAATTTCCGCTCTGCTAAGACTAATAACAAAAATCAACAATGATTCGCGTCTCTATGTGGACTTTTAGACTTGAACAAAAAGTGCTAATTAAAACATAGAAAGTGTTGACAACGTTGTTAAGAAGTCTGTTTGCCACCTAAGTGAATACAGATGAGACACTTTAAAATCTCGATATAACAACAAGCACAAGCATTATAGTGGAACATGGCCCACCAATAAATACCTTGCTTTACAATTAATCGTACAGCGATTATTCAATATAAGCCGCTATATACAAAGTGATTGAAAACGTGCTCCGATTCGTATCATTTTCAATAGCGTTCATTCTTGCGTGCGGAGAGATCAGTGCATCAGATTTCATAAAAATACTTGGAAAAATTGCTGCCTGTCGGTTGAACGCAAGAAAACAACAAGGACAGACGGACAGACAAGCTTAAATCGATCCAGAAATTGATTCTACATCGATCGGTACAATAAAAATTGGATCAAGTCCTTCCAAATAACAAAATGTTGCAATATGCCATACATCTCGTCGCACCATCAACTCATTGTGAGAAAAGTTCTACGACCGTCAAATCTTCAAAAATGCTTATGTGAGCTTGCCACAAAGAACATGCTTTATAACTTTATTGGACTTTTTACTTCGTGGTCATGTTAGAGGATTGGCTTAGTTCACTAAACCACAAGCTCTCAGTGACCTTATTCGTCAAGATTTATGCGGAAAAGTGACGTAAACCGGTGATCTAAAATTGAGTTTTTACAAAAGTCCAGAGGCAGTCATTTGTACATGAAACCATTTTAAATAAGTGAGGACATTATAATTAGGTAATGGCGATCCTTGGGTACCCTATGCCATTTCGCCCAGCATATCTATTCGCTCGTTTGGGCATAAGACACTAAAAATTGTACTATATTTTCATACACGCGCACACTTCTCATGAAAGTCCGCTTATTGGAGGACTCCCAAAACATCAGATGCCCTGATCCCCTATTTAGCAAACATAATTTAATTCCCAAAAACCTCATTATTTCTCAGTTTCCGTCATAAAATACTATTTGGACTTGGAAAATTGGACTTTCTCTCCACATAGGGGCTTGCTTTTCACGATAACCCCTATATTTGTTGACCTATGTCATTGTTGCTATGAATTGACTTTCGTGATAACGTATTTAAAATGAAACCTTTTTTTGCAGGCTTACCATTAATGAGAAATCTTACAAGGAAGGGGGCTCAAGACACACACCCATGTGGGTCGAATTTAATGCATTTAATTATTATGTCAAAGTACTATCACGAAAAAAGTTTCTTTGGAAAACATTAACAATTAGGGTTTTCGGCATATAACGGTTTCCATGTAGTCAGAGCCTTCATCCAAATAAACACACCTACATGGTCCAAATTCGGTAAGATTGACATCTTTGTCAATTTGCTATTATGAACCAATTTTCATAACGAAATATGAAAAATTAGACATTTTTGCCATATAAAGATTTAGTTTTCGTACAAACGGTTACGTGAGACAGAAGGTTCAAAGCATTGCCCCAGCCGAACCAAACTTTTCATACCGCTTATAGAATGTCAAAATAGTATTACTCAGCGACTTTTGTCGACAAGCTTTGAAAATTGCAATTTTTTCCTTTTTCATAAAACAAGGCGTTATATGGGAGTGATCGAAAAAGTAAACGGATTCGAACCCTTTTCAAGTGCGTTCTTCTTTGCGTCGAAGCATGCCAGTGTAACAAATTTCATCAAAATATCTTAAGAATTTCGACCTGTAGGTTGAACGTCAAAATACATGGCCAGACGGATAGACGAACTCAGGTATAATGAGAGATGGATCTATCTTAAGCTCCCCTAGGTGTCCGCACAAGTGTGCCACCAGTGGTCTAAGACATAAAAATAAAATCATGTTGATACACTTTTCTCGTTTATTACAGATTGGAAAATGACTTACAATAAATAGATATAAGGAGATAATGGGGCTTTTAGTTTAAGCGAGAACGTTAAATAGCGCTGACTAATAAATAGAAGGCAACTAAATCGCAGCGCTATGTTTAAATAAATTTTTCTATCCTTTTACCTTTGCTTACTAATCACATTAACAAAAATTTGCCAGCGATTTGAACTAAACTAATTTAGAGATTGATCTCTGTATTAATACGACTGTTGCTCAGAACAATGTTTGTCTATGTGTTTGATGTTTGTATATATATATATATTTTTTTTTTTTTTCTTGTTTTTTGAAAACTAACAAAGCTTGGAAAGGTTTTATATATTTATCTATTTTAGCTAATGATATGACTCTTAAAAATAAAACAAGTAAGAAAATTATATTCGGCTGTGACCGAACCTTTTATACCCATCACTGTGTTTCTAAAAGAGACTAAGAAAAGAAAATGGAAAAACTAATTTTCAAACTCTATAACATTGAGTGGGCGTGGTTGACTTTTTCAGTGGATATCTTTACCGCGCACAGGACACAGGTCGAGTAAAAAAGCAAACATAATTCTATTCTTAGCTTTTATTACACTGCAGTCGTGTCCTTTTATCGGTTTGGAGCACTGGCAAATTCTTTTGCAAACTCGAACCTGACAGCTTCATTTTTGCGGCCAGAAGAATATTCACAATAGTTATTACACGGAAGGACAGACGGACATGCGTATACCGATTTAGGATTTAATGCTAATCAAATACTTTATGGGATCGCTAAAGCTCTTTTCCGGCCGTCGTAAATGTTTTGACAAAATTGATATAACCCTCATCCTTGGGTGACGAGTGGGTATAAAGGAATAATAACGAAAGGTTGTGAACTTTCCTTGATTTCGCAAGACATTTCTCTTCTTACATTTCAACGATACGGGAATAATGTTTTACAACAAAAACATCGAAGTAAATAACGCATAAATAAATAAAAATCCACAAGGAATACGGCTTAATTTAAAAGAATATGAAGATTTCACTTAACACATTAATGAATGTATGACATCATAATAGAGCAGAATTGCACCGATGATGTCGGTTTTATATTTATGTATTTTTTTTTTTTTTTTTTTTGCCGCATTTTAAATTAATATCGAAAGCAAGTTCGCTCGAGAAAACTTTTCAAAATACAACTTATTCACGGAAATACATACATATGTGTGCATTTACATATGTACGAGGTGTGTTCAAAAATTAAAAAGTGACTTTTCGCATCCACCATCCAATTCTATTTTTGAATTTTTTTCGTTATATCAGTACACATGTCCGCAACAGATGTTGACATTATCTGCCCTTTTGCATTTTTAGTATTTCTTTGCCACACACTAAGGTTAGGCTTAGGTTCTTTCGTTTATCGGACAAAATGGATCAAAGAATTTGAATTAAATTTTATGTAAAAAATGGAGTGAAGTGCTCCTATGTTGACTGTGGCCATGTCTCCTTCGAGCAAAAAAAAAAAAAATGTTTATAAGTGGTACGAGGATTTCAGAGAAGACCGAGAAGATGTCAATGACGATGCCTGCTTGGCATGCCCCAGCACGTCAAAAACCGATGAAAGCGTTGCAACAGTGAAGAAAATTGCTATGAACAATTGTCGAATCACTATTAGAGATGTTGCTGAGGATGTCCGCATATCGGTGGGCGAATGCCAACAGATGTTGTGAGCACGAAATGTGTGGCAGTAATGTTCGTTCCGAAATTGCTAAACTTGGGTCAAAAGAATCGTCGCATGAGCATCGCTCAGGAGCCCTTGAATGATGTCAACGACGATCCAGATTTGCTCGAAAAGCTCATAACTGATGGCGAAACGTAGGTACATGGTTATGCCATGGCAACCAAAGCGCAATCCATTCAATGAAAGTGGCCAGATGTCTAAGTCTGGTCAAATGTGAAGATTTGCTCACTGGTTTCTTCGACTGCAATAGCGTAATGTATGCTGACTTCTTGTCAAAACATCGCACGGCCAATAAGGAATTTTACCTTGAAGTTATATGCTGTTTGCACGAAACAATAGGGAAAAAATGCCCTGAATTGTGGAACAATTTGTCGTGATTATTGCGCAACGAGAATGCGTCAGCTCACACGTCATTGCTTGATCACAATTTTTTGGCAAAATATAACATCGTAATCATGGCTCAGCCACCGTATTGACCGAACTTGGATCCCTACGATATTTTCCTGTACCCAAGACTGAAAAGATTGAAGAAAAGACGAAAAAGACCCATGCCTGGACCGCATACCTGGAAGCTGCATTCCTGGAAGAGCTCAAGGCTCAAAAGTCGTATATCAGAAGTGCTTCGAGGATTCGAACAAGCGCGGACGCAAGTGTTTTATATTTAAGGAGAAATACTTTGAGGGGGACAAAATAGATATTGACGAATAAGTAACAATTTTTCGAGGAAAATAAAAGGTCACCTTTTCTTTGAGCGCACCTCGCATGTATGCATGTATGTGCAAAACGACCTATACGTACTAATTAAAATGGTGTTACATTCTACATTCATAAAACATATGCAACATATTTATATATATATATATATATATTTATAGATGTGCGCATATATATGCAGCTGTTATTATATATATGGAAATATTCCCGGAAAATTATACAAAATTGCAAATACATGAAAATCCATTTGCAGCAGACAAAAACAGTGCAAAAAAAAAAGGGAACTTTTGAACGAAATTTTTGCTAGCAACACATTTACAACATTCGACGTACAGAAAAATAATATAAAAATTGTATATACGTTTGTGCTTGTGCATTTGTATATGTAGTAAAGAAGCATTTGCAAAATCTATTTATAAAGAGGGAGAACATAGGAAAGTAGCAGTCACTGCGATTCAGAGTATAAGAGAGATATAGGGAATATGAACTGTACTATATTTAGCTACTTTAAAATAACAATAGTACAATAATAGCAATATATGTATATAAAACAACAACAAAAACAATTCAACAATTTCGACAACAACAATTTAGTTTTGTATTCATATTCTATATATATATATAGAGGGAGAGAGAGAGAGAGAGAGAAAAAAAAGAACCAAATAGTAAACACATACGCACATACATACATACATACATACATACATATAGAGCCAAGCAGAGAGCCAGTTATACAGAAAGATCGACCGGCAGGCATACAGCCACCAAACCAACCAAGCCAACCAACCAACCGACACAATGGCCAAAATCAAATTAGAAAGTCAAATTTACCATGTCGACTACAGTTTAGTATAATTTTGTTACACACATCTATACATTTATAGATATAATACAATATAATATATATATATATATATATATAGATACATAAACAAAGTTTAATTTTTCTACATTTTATTCGAACGCTTTATTCATAAACATTTCAACACTCACGCTCTCATTTGTTCAGTAATTTGATTAATTTAAAACACTTTCTGAAATATGCAACAAGAACAACAACAATAACAGCATCAGCATGAATAATTTTTATTATTTTATTATCGCAAAATAATTAGAGTTTAGATTTTAGTATTCATTACTCGTCCGCCATCCCGCCCACCAATCTCTATGGGAAATAAGAAGCGATAAGAATAAAATGCGTCCGTTATATATGAAAGTCAGGAGAGTTTATGTTCTAATCGTTGTTTGTCTTCTTTTTGTTTTCTTTACAAAAATCATTTAAGGTTGACGGTAGCAAGAACACAATTATTGTTATTTTAATTTTATTTTTCGTTTAAAACTTTATTTTACTTTTTCTCTCCCTTTCACTTGATTACAATAATGCACCGGTCAATAAGACAAATTTATCAAGGGCTTTGAAATACGATTCAGTTTTATAATCAAGAAACCGCTTTCTTTAATTACTGAAAGTCATATCTGGTGGTTACGAGGGATGGAGCAGCAATTCAAACTTTGACTTACGCATTTTAGCCATTGTAGCCGTCGACGACCGAAGGCGTTACGCATTGCGAAAATCGCTTGCTCCTACCAAAATTTGCCCGCAAAATAGAGAGTGCCACGCCCTTTAATGTCTTTATAATATCAGGAGGTTACGATTCGAAATTAATTTTTGCGATTATTTACAACAATTTTGACAATGATATCCTTTTGGAAATCCACTGTTGTTTAAAATCGGCAAATCATGGACTTATCGATCAATGCGTCCACTCGGAAAATTATATTTGCTTGTTTGGCCGAATGAGTTTTAATTCATTACCGACAACATACATACATACATACATAGATCTCCGTACAAAGAAACATGCATTATATGGAAGCTTAAATCACATTTGGCGAATAAACCTTCAATGCATGTCAAACTACAAAAATAGCACAAGTTTTAGTGGTCTAAAAAGTGTCGCGAATGCCGTACGACAATTGCGGTTACTCACGATATATAAGTTAAGGTGGAAGCTTAGTGGTTCTCTTTAAGCGGAACTTAGTTTTAATGCTCTATCCTGCCGGATAGCTGAGTAGACAAGCGCCGCGGTTACCTAATCAGCGTACGTAGGCTGAAATGTTAGCGCGTTTTAACCTCACTTGGTCCTGCCTATAATGAGTACTCAAGTAGGCAAAGGCGAAACACTTATCGATTGGCTACGCATCCACCAGGCTGCGACCACTCTTTTATTTATTTATTTTTTCTTTTTTTTTGATCGTCACCGTATTATACCGATAGGGGACATAACATGAGTGATGGCTGAAGCTTAAAAAAAAAAAATAAATAAATAAAGCAAACTGATTAGAAACACAGAGACGGATGACTGGATTTGAGGAAAAGTTTTTGTTATTATTGCACGCATGTATTGCTTTGTATTTTTAACAAAGACCGAAACGAAACTTGGCTGCAACACAGTTAAACAAAGTAAAATAGAAAGAGAAGGTGAAAGAAATAGCTCCACGCATGCGTTCCTAATATCTTAAAAGTAAAATTATAAAACTTAAGCATAAAATATTGTGCATCAAAAATATTGTGCTGCCTCTTTATTCTATTGTAACTGCATTAAAAGGCACACGATACGTAGTCTGAAGTGAAGATGAAGCTCAACTCAAGCATTTCAGAGAATGGTAGCGGTGACGGCTGCTGCTGCCTTATAACAATGGCGACGGTGAGAGTATGAAAAACACTTTTCTTTTTCATTTTCTTTTTCTTCTTCTTTTTTTTAAGCAATAACTCTTTTGAAGTAGTTTGATAAATAAGTAGAAAAGCAACAATGAAACGATAAAGTGTTCTTGGGAAGCGTTTCATTTTAAAACCAGACATTGTTGCACACTTTCATTATTTGCTTTTTGTCAACTTGCAATGAATAGCACTTTTTATCCTTTTTATCCTTTGCCTTTGATGCGTTGGAGCATTAATATTTAATACCCACGGTGGAGGGTTTATTCCCGCAAAAATTGTGCATCGAGGACCCTATAAAATAATATCGTATTTAAAGGTTAATGAGACTTTTTCTTTTAAAAATCGTTTCAATTTTGTCTCTTTTTAGATTGCCGGCAACTCAACCGACATCTATATCAAAATTCATGCCTATATCTTTAGTGGTTAATGAAATAATTAGTCTATAGCTCGTAACTTATTTTTCAATCTATTCGTCTTTTTCTTTTTTCTTTCTTCTATGAAATCTTTGATCCGAATTCCAGACTTAGTTAAACCTTGTCATCTGATTTAACAGAGCAGGTGTGAATTTTCTTTTTGAAAAGGTACGTGTTCAGAAGTATAATAAAAAGTGGTTTATTCAAAGTAGGCTCCATCGTTACTCACATATTTTTCCCGTCTAATCGTAAATTTTTCTATACTACGTCAGTAAAAATTCTCCAATTACGGCGCGAACCATTCATCGAGCCATTTTTTCACACACAAAGAAAGCGTTGCTCGTGTCCCATTGCTACAAACAAGTGGTAATCGAAAGGATTCGGATCTTGTAAGTAAATCGCATGGGTTAGCACTTCGTTACGGAATGCGCCTAAAATATTCGAAATTGGTGTGGATACATGGACGGATGTCATGTAAAATATTATCTTGTATTGTTTCTTCTGGCACTCAGGTCCTTTTTTGAACAGCGAACTGTTGAAATCAGTTTAGTATTAAACGTCCCACCCGACTAACACTTACTGACAGACCACACATGTCTGGTCTCACTAAACAGAGAGAATCGTGTTTCTAAAAAAGCGTTTTGGTATCGCAATCGATGTAGATGATGCAGCTTAAATTTGTGGACCTGGAATTCTCAAAGTAGAGACACTCACTCTTTAACCCTACTATGATGGTGCGGTGGAAAAGCGAGTTTTTTTTTTTAATGATCAATTAAATAAGCGAATGCCCCCCATACGTGCAACAAGGCGATAGACAGAAAGTAGTTGGAGAAGGGAGAGAGAGTTTGTTTGTTTATCACAAATACTACGCAGTTGGACAGACGAGCACACGAACATGTTTAGATGCATTCCGCATGTGGAACTGACCAAGGCTTTATATACTTTATGGGATTTTTGTATGTTGCTTCTGTGCGTTGTAAAAGTTAAGAAAAAAAAAAAAAAATTGACGACATAACACACTATTAAATTAAGTAGACGTGACCAACTTTTTCCATTTTTGTACAAGTACTGCAACAATGCCCATCGAATACACGTTCTGATTTTTGTAGATTTTTCTGCTATAGTTTATGAGCAATGAAAAAAAAGCGATTTTTTTATTCCTTTTGACAAGCAGAGGTGACCTCAGTTTACATAGTACTGTAGGCGTTTCAATACCGATCTGCGTGCAAGAAATTCCCACGTTTTCTGCCAAATTTGAAATCGATAACTATAGCTTTGCGGCCAGGAGAATGTTTAGAGCAAAAATTACACAGATGGACAGACGGATAAGCTTAAATCGATTCAGAATTTATGTCTATCAAGAATATATATAATTTGTTGAGTCTTTGAAGCGTACTTCAGGGCGCTGCAAACATTTCGACAAAGTGAATATACCTCCCATCCTTCGGTGATGGGTATAAAAATGTCCTTTTCACGCAACGAGTTGAAACAGTGCTAAAAACGGCCCCACGCAATATACCTCTTAAGCGTCATGTATAAATTAATTAAAAAATGTTAAAATAGTCGTAGAAGTAAGTTTCCGCGGTTTTCTATTAGATTCGAAGGTTTTGTCCATCAGTAGCGAGTGCTTTTTCACACCATCATTTGAATTTGATGCCGGAAGAACCCTTCAGTTTAAAGCGCCACTCAGATAGATCGTAAGGCATCGACCGAAACAAGTGATAGTCAGAAGGGACAATACCTGCTAGTCACAGCGAGAAGGATAGGACATTTGAGGTTAGAACCGCAAACATTTCCTGAGAGAGTTTTCCTATATCGATTCAAAGTTCTTCACACTGAAAAATCGCGATATGACTTTTGGCCTATCATGTCCATTTTTTGACTCAATTATTGTTGTTGGTATACATCCTACTTGTGGGTTCATTTGCTTGGAACAAGTTAAAATAGATGGACCAGTGCAGACCACCTCCATATATATGTTAGCAGGGACGGAAACGGAACTGAAACATCGTCGTAGAAGACAACATTTTTAATATACATTCAGCATTGATTACGTAAATAGTAGAGGTGTAGAATACTCTCCGTTTAGGGGATACGCTCTATGCATGAAACACGGCGATGGTCAGGAAGGAGTGAAGAAAGAGAAGGCGATAGGGAGTGAGTGAAATCTAGTGCGCATATGGCCGGGCAATCGACAAGTGTTATGCCTTATCGGACCAAGCACTTACCACTGCCACGAACGAGTACACTCCAGCACATTTAAATTTAAGCTCGCGAACGCCGGCAAATCTTATCTACTCGACCATGCGGCAGTCGAAATAAGAGCAATAGTACGCTTATTGGCACTTCGAATACGACACTGCATGAAGAATAAAATGTCAAACAAATATTTGTATTATGTGAATGCTCGGCTCATTTTTCTTTCCCAGCATGGATCTTAGATAGAATATTTTTGATTTCCCTTTGCTCATGGTAGTGTTTGCTTATTGTGTTTCAATTTAATAAAAAGCTTTCTGGCCAGCGTTACCTTATATGCATGCATTGAAATGTTTTAAATTAAATTTCTTTAATTTTTTCACATTTCGTTATTATTTCATGTGTTGCATGCATGTGCCAACTGCGTCGTCAACAATATCGTTGTCTTCTATAGCGTGAGTTTTTTTTCCGTTTTTCGTTTTTCTTTTTTCTGCTTGCCTTCCTATAATACGACGAGGCTCTTAGCACACGTACACACACGTACTCACGCACACTTCAGTCTACTCTACAAGAAAATAAACTCAAGAAAAATTACGCTATTATATTAAATTCACATATTGTGTTCACAGATTTGTTGCGTAATCTTTTCGTTTTGAAAAATAAAAATATAAAAGTAAAGAAAGAAAGAAAACAAAACAAAAAAAAAAAAAGAAAAACTACTGTAGGAGTACAAAAAACAAACAAAAAAAAAAAAAAAGAAAAAACAGCTTTCCTTATGAGTGCATCTGACAATTTAGAAAATGAATTCTTTAAACGATTACGTTTCCATATATGTGAAGTAAATGGTAGAGAAAAATAGGAATTCAAGAGGAAAGGGAGAAAAAGAAGAGAGAGAGAGAGAGAGCGAGAGAAAAGTAAAAACAATAACAACAAATGAAATTTTGACAAGAAGTAATTTTTCAAGTGCACAAAATACACTTTTTTGCATATTTCTCCGTGTGTAGTGCATACTTGCTTGCATACATGTGCAATCAAGTGCATGGATCTAACCATATGTGTGTGTGTGTGTGTGTGTGTAAGCATATAGGAGTACGTACGTAGGTATATACGGTTGCACGAATTAAAATTACGAGGTTCTACTTTAAAGAAGAAAGAACTTTTCTATCCGACTCAAGCCGAATCTTTTCTACCTTATTTACATAATTTATCACATACAGGTCAACATACCTTACAAACTGAAAACCATATTCATACAATTCGTCGCGTTTATACGCCAAAGTGATTAGTTAAAGGAAATCTAGAGCTCGATGTAAAGTTCTGGGAGAAAGGTTTTGTTAACTTGAAAATAAAATAAAATGATTTATTTTCTGTTAATTCTCTACTCTGTCTCTCTCTCTCTCTCTCTCTCTCTCTCTCTCTCTCTCTCTCTCTCTATCTATCTATCTATCTATCTTTCGTTTCATCACTGGACACATGGACGATAGACACACATGGTGTTAATCCCTTAATCAAAAAACCGATATCTTTTATTATGAAATAATTAAAATGTAGTTGTTGTTGTTGCTTAGTTCGCTTAGTTATCGAATATGAATTATTAAATATTTAACGGGACTTAGGAACTATTCATACGTAATATCTTCAAGGAAAGCCAGACGTTACTTGTATGATTGCCCACATCTAGAACATAAAGGATTCGAACACCGATACCTATTATATTTTACATCCATTAGTTACCCGATAAGTGATAAAAGATCATAGACAATGATGATGCGATTCTATTAAAAAACGGATCGAATTTATTTGCACACCTATTACATAACATACATATACGGGCATATGTACATAACATGTACATATATATACATCCACGTAAATCATCTACTTTGTACGCTCTCTGGCGCTTATGCATATGTAAGTAGATGTAGTAGACGGACGTCGCTAAAAAAAAGAAAAAAATAATACCTCGATGAAAATCCAAGTTAACAATATGTACACAATTATTATAAAAATTTTTTTTACTCCCTTTTTTCTAACCAAACAAAAAAGATTTAAAATAATCCAATTAATGTAAATAATATAAGAAAAAGTTTTGACGCTAATTGCAAGTTTTTCTAACTAGAGAGCTTAGTAATCCGCCATAAATTTTACAATGTAATAACACCTGAAAGTATGTTATTTGCCTTATATACGAATTAAATTTGAGAAGCTATACCTGCAAGCATCATATATGCAATATTTGCATGCAAGTGAACCAGTTACTTTTTCTTTGTTGTTGTTATTGTTGTTGTTGTTGTTGGTTGCTTTTTCCTCTTTTTTTCATTTTTTATTTTCAGTTTACGTCCCCACGGATATTGTAGTTTCGTTTAAGGTTGCAAGTTGGCGGAGTCTACTATTTAATCGCGGAGAAGTTAACGCTTCAGCAGACGTTTACAAAATATCAGAATTAAAATTTAAAAAAATGATGTGCGGAAGGTAGATGAAAAATTTTGGGCTGGAATCTATTTTAGCGTCCAAGTCTAGAATGTGTAAACAGGTGATGTCAAGGTATCGCAACTACCTCTTGAATGAGTTGAAAGTCAAGTCCTAGTCATAGATCAATTGCCATTTATCAATTTACTGCTTGTTCGGGCCGCATAGCACAACTGATGAAGAACTTCTTTATCTGTGAACAAAATTCGTTTAGAGGCGGTCTTTGCGAACGACGCTGTACCGAAAATGAAACATTTTCCCAAGAGCTTCTCACTTATTGTAGAAGCTGCGTAAGAATATATATTTTTGCCTCTCTGCCTAAGCGTGAATAATTTAAGGATATCTCCAACTCTCCATTAAAACTATTACACCAATAGCACGTATTTTGTCGGCTGGACAAAAAGAAGAGAAGATACGAACAATATGCATATAAAAAAATATTAGAAACGAAAAATTTAGACTCGGTAAAGGAGACTGTTTTTATATTTACGAAAGTTGGATTATAATTTCTCCTTTTGTAAGGTTAAAAAAAAAAAAAAAAAAAAAAAAATATTTCCCTCAGTCTATACACTTTTAGATCCTATTTGTGTGTGCGATTCTTTTAGGAAAAAGGGCAAAGTTTGCTTTCATTATTATTATTATTATTATTATTATTATTATTATTATTATTATAATTATTTGTTTTTGCTTATTTTATTTCTTTTATATTTTGCAAGAACAAGTTTTCATTAAATAAATGTATTTTTGCATGTCATATACTCATATGTACATATGTGCATACAGACGTACATTACTACCATAACACACAATACCATGTCAAGTCAAGCCATTCATATTTATTCATATGCATATGAATTGTTTGCTTATACACATGTTTGTGCATATTTGTGTACAAAGCATGTGGAACATGATGTCAATGCGTTGACATTCCGATGACATTACTAACCATAAATCTTGTCTTGTCTTTTCATAGTATTGTTTGGAATTCCTTTGGAAATTTTCTTCTTTTCGGACGTTCTCTTTTTGTGCACTTTATATATATATATATATAAAAGTGGTTCTTAGACGAAAATTTAAAGGAAAATTATTTATGATTCGAGATAACTTTTTATTTATACATTGTACAAATTAATATTAGAAAAATATTTACAATCAAGTTATTAAAGATAATATAAAGAAATATTTTAACTCTTTATTACCCATCATCCCGTCAAGGTGAGGTGAAAAAACTAGTTTTGTGATTACACTTGTCATACCCATAGCAGATGCCATTTCATTGATCCATTGATCTTTAATAGTATGAGATTTCGAAACCGTGCTCGTCATTCTGTTAGTCTATTAGTCAAATCGTTGAACTCTCTAAACTTTACATACAACACAAGCGAATCTCGAATATCACATATATATATATATACAAAATAGATGTAATACATCAGATGTAATACATAGGTGAAATTATGCAATAAACCCGTTATAACAATGCGCGATCATTGGCACTTAAGTAGCGCAGATATGCACATGGGCTGAACTTTAGTAAAAGAAAAATCTTACGTTACCTAAGAACAATGGTTCCTAGCTATGAAAACTCTTTCGACATCGAATAAGGGTTTCTTCGCTTTCGATTGGTTTGTGTGTTATATTAAGAATAAATGGTTTTATTGAAATGTATAGAGGCGGGGATGAGGACTTCATTGCATTTCTGAAAAAAGGGCAATTACCAGTAATAGGCATCAGGCGAGGAAAGAGGATGGCTGTGGCTGCATTATTTAACATGTTCCAGACAAATGGCTCACAGTGCCATTAAATGAATGAAATGAAAGACGGTACACTTTATATAAATAAAAATAGGATGTAATCCAATGCAAAGCAAAGCTATTGTCTCCACTGTCAAAGCCAATGGTCACAAAAACAAGTTAGATGTGTTTTCTATTCCATTATAGAAACCGAGAAAGAAATCAGTGATGAATTTTGCTTAGCCAGTATTCGAGTAGGTAGGAAAGTGCATCAGTGCATGTTTAGCCTTTTGGCCGGAGGAGAGCAGAAAGAAACTTCTTCTGCCAAAGTGGCATATTACGTTTGTATTTACAGTTAGTTTCATACACAACACATATTTATCTGTGTGCTTCTGCAGCTCTTTTACCTTTTTTGAAATAAAAAATACGATATGTCGTATATGCTCACTTCGATTTTCCACGTCTTCCTTACGTCTCACTACTGTAACACAACTGATTACTTTGAAAGTTGTTTGCAAAATAAACATAAGCCCGCAATACCTAACTATATATACCTTTGACCCTAATTATCTGTCCAGCTACCGCAAAAACTTAAAACCGTAATTAATATTCGGACTACCAAATAAAAGTCTACCACACTTGATAGGAGAAACCCACGAACTTGCGATTCTTGAGAAGCATGTTGTTCGACGATGAGGCAAAAACTCTCCAAGAGATGAAATATTTCGAGGTCAATTTCAGTAACATAAAGAATTGGATACCGGAATGCTTTCTCCGGGAATGATAGAGAGCGAAATCCGCCACAGCGGCCAAAAGCATTTAGCAAGCGTTTGACATGATCAGCAGAAAATCTTAATTTTAATGACAATGAAAATTTATATAAGATCATTATAGTGTTTGCAAGAAAAAGCTAGGAACGTAGCTTCGAACTTTAGGAAGACATCAGTGAAACGTGAGAACGTTTCAAATCAGTTATTATGTGGATACCGTGTATGAAACATCTTAGGCATGAGTACATCCGACAATGCGTTCAGTACAGAGCGGGAACTTAGTCGTGATAAAGGGTTGTGCACTTGGATTTCGCATGATACAATAATCGATTAAAAAACAACTTCGGATTAATTGCGCCACCAAAAAAAAAATGTGCTCGAAAATTAAAATTCAGCGACGTTTTGCAATCGTCTATGATATTGTCATCGGAATGACGTCTTGCGTTTATCCATGTTCGAATAGTCGCCTGTATAGACTTCCTGGCGTGAGCCAAACTCCATAAAAGTTGCAAAAAATCACAGCAGAGGAGCGGTTTTTGGGAAGAGCTGACTTGTTGGATTCACAAGGATGAATAGTAGTCACTTCTAGTTAGTATAAAATTGTATCGTCTTCTTGTCATGCCCTTGAAATTAGGAGAATCAAAAGGCGGATTGTCAAATATGGCAAAGAAAAGCGTAAAATAGTCAGCTTTACACGTTTCCACCTGGATTGGACTATAGGCAGCCTGAACGATTCGAAATCGCAGAACTTATTGATATTTTAAAAACGGGTGATAGCTTTCCTGAATAGTGCCTCCTAACCAATGAGCACCATCCTTAAACGGCTCGGCTTAAATTGGGATCCTCCAATAATGACACTGTAACCTTAATTTGTGGTCCCATCATAATGTAACACCCAGAAGGGCTTAGCATAGACCCGCCTTTTACTATGCCAATTGATTCAGAATCATTTATAAAGCTGTCTGTCCGTCTGATGTATGTTCATGTACATTTTTGTTCCATCTACAGATCGGACGGGACCACTTTTTCGAAAATCGCGAATAATTTTTCATATGCGATTCAGAAAATGAATGAATAGCTGCCTTAAGCGAAATATTGCAGCCACTTGGTACCTAATGGTTCGCCTTGCCCGACTGTAACATTCTTACTTGTTTTTATATCTTTTCAAGCGAAATTTTATTTTTTATAGCCTTCGCTACGATGGAATAAAATAACTATCTTTTGGATTTCACAGCTCAATCCACTTACTACTTACTCTTGCTCATCAATAATACGTTGAATAGATAATATGAGTAACCAGTGGAGGAAGATTTCCGGATAATGCTGTTTACTAAACAAGCGCTTTTATAATGGCAGGCTGTGCCAACCATTTCAGTTAATTATCTTTTAAAAAGCAGAGAGAGTCTGTACGTAATGCGAAATTTATTTTAGAAATTCCATTAAAATTTAACTCTTCAAATAAGGAACTAAATTCCATCAAAACCTTGTGGATGACGATGATAAAAATTATGAAAAGTGGTTTTGTTGAAAGTTGACAAAAGCAAATAATCTAAGTGTGCAACAATGTCTGGTTATAGAATGAAATGCTTTTCAAGAGCACTTTTATCCTTTTTACTCTTATGCTCTTCTGCTTAGTTGCTATTGTTACTTTCGCTGTTATTATTATTATTATTATTATTATTATTATCGCTATTGTTGTAGTTGTGGTTGTGGTTGTTGTACTTATCAAACTATTAGCAAAAAGTTATTGTAAAAGGAAAAATTAAAAGTGTTTTTTCTTTTTTTTTATATTCTCATCGTCACCGTCATCATCATCATTATGATCATTGCCGCGAAGAGGATGAAACCGTCGCTTGTTGTAATACTTGAGTTGCTCTTCAGCTTTACTTTTCATTACATTCTAAACTCTAGCCATTCTTCGCTTTTCAATACAAACTCGTAATAAAGAGAATAAAGAGACAGCATATTATTTTTCATTCATAACATTTCATAAGCAAGTATTCTAACTTTATTTTTTTGAGATATTATTAGAAAGAAGAAGTGCATCATGGAGTTCTTTTGTATTTTATAGTGAACCGACTTTTCATTTGCTTCTGGTCCGAGTTGAATGGTAAGAGATGTTGCTTTTATTAAAGCATAAAAAAGCTTATCTAAAATCCATTTTTCATATGTATATGTATGCATATATATATATGTACAATCTCTAAACTATTATCGCTGATGAAAAGCTCTTCATACAAAAGACAGCAAGAAAAGCAAACATCTACATGCGTTTATGTATATATATATATATATCTACACTATATATTCATGGATTTTCATGTAAAAGTATTGTAAGGACTTTTAAATCTTCATCCTCAGGTATAAAAATACTTAAGGTACGTTTCGAAAACGATCTCCGAAGCACTTTGGAAGATAACCAATTTGTGATGTATATTAGTTTACATCCCAAAAACCTCTCCGGGTTCACTTAAAAGTCTAATATGATTTATTAATGTTATTATTAATTAATAATTTCTCTGCCAAGCTACTTATAAATAGACGTCGTGTCCATGTCACCTGTGCCTTCTCTAGCGCATGCTAGTAACTTTGATAATTTTCCACGAAATACTTTATATATAGATATTTCGCCGTCACATGCACCGTTATCGGTACACGTACCAAACAATGCTGTAAGCATTGCATTACATAAAATAGCGAGGAGAACAATTCATTTTTAAATTCTAATATCTAAAATAGATGAAAAGAAGCTTGGCTTGTAACCGAATACGGTACACGTGGCAGCGAACATGTTATATCAACAGGAATGGGACATATGTAGCCCGCCATAGCCATAGTAACAGGTGGTGCCAAATATTACATTTGCCATGAGTCGGTTTCACGAAATGTTTAGAAGGCTTTGATTAGTACGCAAATAATGAACGCAACTGTGCATTCTTTTTCCAGATCATTCTTTCGTTGTTTTCCTCTTTTCTGCTTTTGACTTTTGATATCGTGACATTTATGTTAGCTTTTCTGATCAATAAATTTTTGTAAAGGCAGGGTTTAGACACGCAATTGTGTTTGCCTAATTGCGGCTTACATGTCAGTGGGCCTCTTCGAATTCAGAATTCAGTTCAGGTGTTGACGCAAAATATCAAAGACAGGCAATAAAAGCTTTCATTAAAATTTCAAAAATTCTTGGGCTTCTCCCATATATATTTTTCTTTATTATTTAAGGAAATGAAGGAGACCCCGAAGTAGGGCAATTAAGTGTATATCGCCAGTTTGTATGCTCGCTTAACTTTTTCATCTTCATTGCACTTTGAGTAAAAGAATTTTTTCCAAGAAGTATTCGCCAGGTATAGCTAAGTTTCAAAACAAAGATACTCCAGACAAAAACAGGCTATGGAGGTATTAAGCATCTCCGTTACTGGCGGTGAGAAAACTTTTTACGGTTGAACTACAAATAGTCCCTGGTCTCGTTAAGTTATTTCCATATGTTTAGCTTTTGAAACAAGTTTAGTTAATTTGCGGTTGTGTTATAATAACGAAGCTAATTAGTTTTGTTGGCGAAGAGCATTCTTTTAGTGATAATTGGCAAACACCTGTTCATGTATATAAGTCAAGTTTCAAATTTTCTTCGATCGTCCATATGTCCGCCTAACAGCAGAAGTAGAACTTGGAGTGTAAATTTAAACTAAAGGTCTAAAGGAGGATTAACATTGCTTGTGCGGATAAGCCCTGGATAAGCTAATCGCCATAATCTCTTTTTCTTTTCCTTTTTGTTTTTTTCTTGGAGAGCCTTTTGAAGACTTAAATTCAATCGATGGATTACAGTAAGTGACGTTTGAAGTATTTAAGGTAACTTAAGGTGTAGAAGCATTTAAATGCAGCGAAAGAAAAGTGGACTTCACTACAATTTTTCCAAGGAGTTTGCTATTAAAAGAGCGTCTAAATCGGTTTAGAGACTCGTCGTCGAAGATAAAAAATATTTTGAAAAGTTATCAAATTTAAAAACATATTTTGAAAATAATACTTGCGTTAACTGTTGTTGTTATTCTTTGTGGGGGCAAGCGAAGAAACAACAACAAATTTGAACGCATAAAAGCATGGAAAAAGTTTTAAATAGTTTTTTTTTATTTTTATTTTTTTTTTTGCCTGCTGCAGGAAATTGATATTGTTTGTCAATTTTTTCGTTCTTACCCCTTTCCTATGGAATCGTGTTATTTATAATGGGGAAGGCAGAAGAAAGAGGTAACACAGTCAAAGTAGCTATTTTTGTGTGGAGAGCTCGGAGAGAGCTCTTAACAAGGTTTTTATATTATACATAATGTTTGCTTTTCCTTTTGGGCAAAAGATAAAATTTGAAAAATGTCGTAAATATATGCAGACGTATGACTTACCGTTCGTTTAGTTTATTGAGGCAATAAACATTTTTAGAGTCTTCTTTCTATTTGCTTTGATATAAGTTTTAAAAAATATTTTCCAAGATGGAGCTGGAAAGAGAAAATTTTTTATATACAATTTGCTTTTTTCACAAATAAACAAAAAAGAAAAATACATTCACTCGCCTTAGGCCGAATCTTTGATACCTTTAACCTTAAAAGAATGCATTAAGATTTTAAAAGATAAGCTACGAAGTAAAGATACTTTTATTAGGTTTTAGCCACTAGACGGTGTTTGGTGTCAGACCGTTTGAAAAACGCCATTGCAAGTCAAATTTGTAGGCAAATAGCTGTGTGTTTCATTCACGGCTTACAAACACTCGACAAAGACCGATATATAAACAGCTAACATATTAATTCGATTAGATGCGCGAAGTAGCTCGATGTTTGATTGCGGCCTGAACGATCGATGAGCTCTTTGATTGATCGAATCTACCCGTTTTTTGAGGGAAATTATAAGTGGCGATGAAAGATAGGAGAAATACGTGAATACCGTTTGAAAGAGATCACATTCCTCCATGCGGAAGGATAGACCGCCGCATAGGGACTCAAAGCCAAAATTGCAGCTTCATAAGGTTACGCGGTATGCATGGCGGAATTGGAAGATAACTGTGCGTTGCTCTAGGATGTGGTCAAACGATTAATTGCAATCTTTACTGCCAGCAATTAACCAGATTGCAGGAAGACATCCAAAACAAGCAACCAAAACTGTTCATAATAAACACTAGAGAAAATGCTCGCATGAGATCAAGAGTGCTTTGTTGCATCTACCATACAGATCGGACTTTTTCCCGTACATCTATAAGTCGTTTTTCCCTCCGCTGAACTCCGTTTGAATGCCGTGCATTAAAAAGGAACCACATGGAAATCACTTGCTTGAGTTTTTCGCCCCGTAATCCCAAAAGTTCCCCAGTGATGGCATAACGATTTTGCCATAAAAGTCCAAAAATGTCATAAATAATGCAATTAGATAAAGTCCATTAAGAATAAAGGGAAAATTTAATAAAAAAAAAAAACGAAAAATCTCTCAATATCTTTTTCTCGCACACACGACTTTGTGAAATGTGGGCAAAGTAACCGTTCGAATGGATCTCTCGACGGATCCGAGTTAATATTTATAGTAGCTTGGCAGTCAGTTCGATATCTCATAGACGGGACTTTACAGTGTTCTGTGTATTCGTAGTAGGAGAACTGGTTTTTTGTTTTTGTTTAAGCTTTAAATGCTTCTCGTGAAATGCTTGTAACGAATTTCAAAGCAATTGCTATGCATTATAAGTTACAGCTTATTACGCACATGGCTGCGATCGGATGACGCCCATGTTTAAAATTGGCTTTTGGTCATCAACTTAGGATATACATGGCAAATTTTAGCTTTCCATGCAAAGTTTTTTGTGACTTGAAGGCGTCGAATATTAGTCGATAAACAGATGGGTCTAAACTAATTACCAATCAGAATCTTAGCCTTAGACAAGAGCATATATAAATGACAAGGCCTCCCATGCTTACGTGTGGATGTTACAAATGGCAAAGAAAACTTATAATACCCTTAAACCTCAGCGATGGGTACAGGAAAGATAATAAAAATTCTTATTACTAAAATATAAAATAAAGAAATTAAATGAACGGATAAACCTACAATTTCAGTGAAGAAAAAAATTTAGTTTATATCAGACTTTGCATTAAACGCCTGCCTCAATGAACTTTGCTTTTAAGAAAACGAATCTTTCAAAAAGATTACGACGTATCACGTCGTCTATTTTAGGATGACATATCGCAAATACGCACTTCTTGCAATTTTCATAGATAAGCGAAAGCACGTAATCAATAAATTGAACTTATCGTTAGCTCTTCCGCTCACAATTCTGACATTCGCAAAATTAGGTTACGCTCAGCTTTTCACATTAGACTGGATTGTTCGTTTATAGCCACAACTACACGGACACTGGGACGGCTATAGCTAATCTTTAGACATAAAATTTGCAAAATTTTGTTGAAATGTGTTCTACTTTACGATTAAAGGCTAAGCTGCGTTTTGCCAAAATGTTAAAGAAAGAAATTTTCATAATCGCCAAGAAAGATGAACGAGAAAGGCGGTGCCGCTTATGTATAAGTCCCTCAGTTATAAAAGTTATTAGTGATTTCTGTCAATTAATTTTTAAAGTACGATAACTGAAATTATGACGATGTAAAATTAATTGGATATCGAAGTCGTTCAACAAGTCTAAATGAAAATCTTCAATCAAGAGGTTAGTTATTGTTGAACACTTTTGAGTTATGGTTAAGCTTACGCTTCTGTTTACGCTCAGGTAGGTTCTAAAGCAGCTTAGTTTAAAATTTTGGCGCCATTGTGCAAACCATAGATCCTAACACTTGCACATACATTGTCTCAATCAGTTATTTAATAATACTTGGCGCTTCTTGTTTGTAGGCTTTGAAAAAACTACTAAATCCTTTACAGCCGATATAATGTCGGCTAATTAATCGCGAACTTGCCAGATGGATGACAACAAACAATCCATATTTCTTTTGGGGAATGCCACCCCTCAAACGATACTTGCCAAAATTTGTGCTATGGTAACTCTTTTCTTCTTCTTCCGTGATCTATTTATTTCTCAATGACGTTGTACGGAACTTAGCGATGCTCGAACGCCGTGAATGCTTAAGGAACAAAATATCGATATGCATGGATCGTTTTCGGTACACGTACCAAACAGTACTGGAGACATCATTACATTGTATAAAATAGTGACCGAAAACAATTAATTTTTAGATACACGATATCTAAAATAGATGGAAAAGAGTTTGGTGTACAAATGCATGTTCTCTTGTAACCGAATAGGGTACACGTGGGAGCGAACATGTTAAATCAAAATAAATAGGACATATGTAGCCCGTCATAGCCATAGTAAGAAAATTACATTTCTCGTAAGTCGGTTTTACAAAATGTGTGGAAGGCCTTGATTTGACATGAAATTGTTTTTTTTTTTTTTGGCTCTGAAGCAGCAATATTTGGAGGTCTTAATTATCTCGATTAGTGAGTATACGCGGAAGGAATTTCACATTCCACAATACGTCGAACAAATTCTACAAATTATTCTCGATAATCGAAAAGTGAAGTTTCAAGGGGTAGCTAAGATCAAACCGCAGCTCATCCATCATGAAAACTTGCGGATAAGAAATGCGTTTTCCAAGATGTTACTCACATTTGAACAGAACGGGCTACTTGTCCGGAGCGCTGTTTCAAAGTATTTAAATAAAACAAAAAGAAGTTTTCGTGCGTTACGTACCTATGGACAAAACATGGGTTGACTGTGATATTCCTGAACCGAATTAATAGTCCGCTGAGTGGAAAAAATCTGATGAAAGACGTTACAATTGGCAGATGACATTGTATGAATGTATACAATTGGCAACAACATGTATTTACGGTAGTTTGAAGATCTCGACAAATCATTCCACAGAATGGGCATCGAAATATTGGAGAATCGCTGGAATGGTTTTATCACTCTTAAGGAAGTTTTTTTGATGAATTGATTGAAATGAACAGAAACGAATAATGCAACTAAAAATGGTTAGTACTATCAGACCATTGAGCATTAGCTTTGGTGAAAAAAAAAAAACTCCATTTCAACGAACGCATACTCAATGTTGTTAAAAAAAAAAACAGAATGAATATTTCCTTGAAGAATGAATAAATCCTTTACCCGGCATTGCATACAAAGTCAGCACAAAGGCTTAGGAAAACATTTTTATAGTTAAACCATTTTTTAAGCTATTTGGCTTAATCTACGGCCGGTGTAGAGCTCATTTTCTCTATGCGATATCAACAACCTGAACAGCAGCAGAAAGCAATGCATTAAGGCTGGCTACGAACCTACGCTGGCACTTTTTAACTACGCGACTTGATATGCTTACGTACTCCAAGTGTGGCGTCCAACCAATATCCGAACATATTCGTTTTACAAACGAAAAATTTTCGAATCCGTTTTTCCCTGTCGCTTAATCCTTTTGTGGTTAACTTAAATATACTCGAGTTTCATGACACGAAATTCTTGATTCTCTTCTCCTTTCTTTTTCGTCTTATTTTATACTCTTTTTTTTACGTTTGTCTAGTGTACACGTTGTATGTGTTTTGTTGATTTTCATAAAAAATTCGTTTTTTCCTTTTCCTTCTTCTCTCTTTTTTCCTTTTTATCTAACCTTATATAAGAATACAATTTAGTAGCAGTAAGGCCTCCTAGTCATCTTTCATATTTTGCGATTATATTAGTGTAGTAAGCTATGGTCTTATAAAAATATAATTTGAAATTACACATAGATGAGCACAATCAACGTAAAAAAAAAAAAAAAAAATACATTTTGCAGAAGAAAATATTTCTTACTAATTAGCCCCCAGGGCTATTGAGCGATGTAATATACAAGTTATCCGACATTTTTAATGCATCGAAGTAGAGGCATACATTCTTATCAAAGGTGAGCGCAATTTGTTTAATGAAGTCTGTCCGTCCATCTATCGCTATTTAATACACGATTACAATTTGAAAAGGATGTCTAGGATATCATGTGTGACATTAAACTTTTTCATTGCACTCTCGGCAATCCTTTGATCCAAAAACCACACGATTCGGTCCATTCGGTCACGATGAAAACTAGTATTCAAAACCTTGTTGTTACAGAGTTAAAGCAGGCCCGGTCTATTTGTTTACGTTACTCTTGAACAATGTGATATTAATTTGTCATCTTACGGATATATTATCTGTTGGATATCTTATGTTAAGAAAACAGCTTACATATCATTGCTCTGTCTTCTATGTCAGTTGCACAATAGCTTGCTTTGACCTACTTAGGCATAGCATACTGGCGTATACTTTTGATGACAACAGTTTTCTTTAATTTTCATGTGCATAATAGCGAAGGTTAGATATCGAAGGAATTCTACTCAAATACGATACAGGAGTGCTTCATATAACGCAGTTAATTCGTACCGATCTATATTGGAATTTATTTAAACTAAGATGCAATGTCGCACAATACAATGCAAACTTAGATACATAATAAAAATCAAGGCAATGTGTACTCCTTGTATTATATCGAAACGATGTCCTGAAGTGTAAAGTTTTATGATAGTTTAAATTTGATTCCAAACGTCCGTCATATAAATGATTGAAAAGATGAGTTAACTTCGGATTTTTTTGAAAAGCAAGTAAGAATATTATATACGGCTGCGGCTGAATCTTTTGTATCCCTCACCGGTATTCTAAAAGAAAACACACTCGAAGACAGCGAAACACTAAGTTTTCATACAGTACAGCATTGCGTGAAAGTGGCTGTCCGTCTGTCCGCCAATGCCTGTTGTATACATTCTCCTGGCCGCAAAAAGAAGCCATCGACTTCAAGTTTGGCAGAAACCTAGGAAGTTCTTGCACGCACTGTCCCGACCGGGTATAATTTTCTTATTCGTTTTATTTTTGGATCGCTAGGGTCGTGCTATTCGACCGCTTTGACATATATAGACGGACAGTAGTTTGACGCTGATCCACATTGTATATACTTTATGAAGTCTCTGAAGCTTCTGTCGGAATGCTCCAAACGTTTTGATAAAATGCGTATATTCATGATCCTTCATGAGATTCAGCATTACCGTGAGCTATAACCATTAAAAATATATTTGAAAAATGATAATTAATTTCCATCAAATCTATTTTCTTTTTCTTCAACTTGGTTAAATCTGCTGGTATTAATGACAAAGCGAAAAACAAGCAAAAAGCAATTGAAACAAAATCCAGTGTAACACATATTCGATTTTTCAAATCGTATTATATTAAAACAGTGTTATTTTCGCAAATTTGGAACCGTGTTGTATCGAAAGCGTTTCTTGTTAATGTTACGACTTTTCTAATTTATTGGTCTTACCTACCCTACGGTGTAGTATGAATACAATTTTTATGCTCTACACTACTTGTGGTAAAAGGTTTATTAAATTTGTGCGCACGTATGAAACACGCAGAACCGTCTGTCTATCTGTCTGGCCGCCTTATGTCTTTCCGTAAATAATATATTCAAGCTAAAGGTTGCAATTTTGAAGATATTGTAATGAAATTTGGCACACTGAGCTACTTTGACCTAAGAATCAATGCTGTTGAAAATGGTTCCGATCGGTCGATTTTTTGGACCACTCCACACATAACAAATTCTTAAATGAAAAATTTGGTTTTTGAACCCGCTCTCACGTTACCGTTCGTACGATTCCTACTGATTCATTATATGGTAAAATGATCTAAATTTCAATATCTCATGATGAAAATTGGTTCATAATAGTAAATTGAGAAAGGAATCAACGAATTGGGACCACATAGGTCTATTTTTTGGACACCATCGCATATAAGAATTTTCCAAAAAACTAAACCCTTATATGCCAAAGGTCCATCTGGTAATATTTGATGATAGAAACTCGTTCATGATAGTAATTTGGCATAAAAAGTAAATGGATCAAATTTCAATCACTTTCTGTAACCTAACCCATATAAAATTTCTCATAAGCCCTTCAATAAAAGGTTTACTTTTTAATATGTCATGATGAAAATCGATCCATAGTAAAAATGTTATCAAAAAAAAATAACCGATAGAGAATTTTGGAGACATTGGTCTATATTTTAGACCCCCATGGTGTTATCATGTAAAGCAAGCCATTAGATGAACTGAAAAATAGTAAAATTTTGTAGGAAGTAAATTAAATTTGCTAAATTTATATCACTTCATGCGATGTTTTAGCCTTTCCGTAATAGCTGGCCCTTCATGAAAAGATCGCCTTTGCATGAAAATAATGTATAACTTTTTGCTGTCTTATTATTAAATGGACTGAATAACTCTATTTGGCAAAGTAGTATAGAGTATTTAATAGTCGGCTTTCCCCGACTACACAATTGTCATTTGTTTTTGATTAAAATTCATTGGGTTAAAAATAGATCTGCCTGCGTGGCCAAGTAAGCAAGGAGTATCTACTAATAACTCAATGATCGTGGGTTCAAATCTCAAATGCGGTAGAGTTTTCAATAAACACGACAGCCTTATATGCTGGTGTCTTAAGACTTTAGTCTTACAATTTTTTCCCTCTCTAAACGAATAATAAAAAATTTGACGATTGCACGAGATCCTCGCAATCTAACTGTATACATTACATTATGTGTAGGGTGTTTTTTATAATCAAAAGTCAAATAGTAAAAGTAAATATTCGGAATAAGCAAAACGTTTTTTTTTTCTTTTTCAGTTAATTTTCTTCCTCAACATTGTTGTAATTGCGAATTTCAAGTTCAAGTTGAACGTAAATATTTTTATTAAAGAAATTTCTGTGGAAATTCACTAAAATTTAAGCTTCACCTTGACTTAAAGTACAAAATGTTTGGCTGCCGCCGTCGCTGTTGTTCTCTTTTTTTATTTTTATTGTTTATTTAATTTCTGTTTTCCGGTCAACAAAGAGTCGTAAAGTTAAAAGAAAAAGAAGCAAACAAGCCGGTAACAAAACTTATAAAAGTCAACGACTTTTTTGTTGCTTTAGAGCAAACCGTATGGCTGGCACTCGTAGATGAAGATTAAATAAAATCAATAAATAGACGTCGACGAAAAGACTAAAATCAAAAAGTCATGAAAATGCATGCGTGCTCGCTTTATATGTATTTATGAAATTATTTTTCTTTATTTTAGTTATAAATAATTTATTAAATGTCAACGTAACATACCATAACAACGTAATGAAATGTTAACTTAATTATATGTGGGATGAATATGTATATAGAGTTGAAAGTAAAAAGTAAAACGATGATTTTTGTGGCGAACTATGAACACCCGCCACTCTATCTATGGGTTACATGTAGAAAGTACGTGTAGAGAAATACTAGAAAATGCTGTAATTTTTTCTACATGGATAGGCTGTAGTCTATATTACAAATAAGGCGTGAATGACTTTTGCCCTCACACGCTTGATGCTTCTCCTAAAAACGTGTAGCGTTCATTTAACAGGCAAGTCTAACACGCATGATCTTCTAGTATGTATCTAGCACTAAACTGAATATTAATTAATTCAGAATTCTCCCCTTTTAAGATCCTCACATATTCGCCGCTATGGCAAATGATGCGAGAATTTGTATAGTATTTCGCGTTAAATTTCAATTCGAACTAACGCGTTCCTTACCATATGCACCGTTTTCAGTACACTAAAACTAAAATTGACTTGTACGTTAATCTTAATTCCTTGTGGTCAGGATAGCAGAACGTAAAATTTCATTGTTGCAATATAATGATGTTTACAATACGTGTGCCGATAAAGGTGCACGCAACGAAATTATTTTCTATAAACACCAAAAAACTGATTATTCAAAATTATTAATATTATTAGCGTGTACAGAAAACCTTACACGTGGTGTGAAAATGAAATCAAGTCATAAGCAACTGCACAAGGAACATATTCAAGGAACATATTCCTTAAGGTATTTCTCCGCAGACCTGATCTATATGCATATTTTAAAATGTGTTTATTTACATTTACATAAAACCTTATATTGTATTGCATTGTATTGTAATATAGTGGGCTATTCGTACTGCCACCTTGAAGAATTATTGTCTTCGCCGATGCGCCCCACTTTAATATTCTCATGAATTGCGCCACCTTTGTAGTTCTGAAGCATCATACGGTGTTTGGCGATTTGTCCACCAAATACTTGGTATCTGTTCATTCGCACAGGATATGGTGGGTGACCGTCGCTTCCTTGTAGAATCTGCATGAACCGATAACCGAAATACCCGTTTCTTTCAGGCAATACCTAAGGTAAGGACTCGTGTAGAAGCCAGTTACGACACGTATGTCACTTCTTCGTAGCTCCTTGTAGTAGCTTGTATGTTGTGCCCCTTGAAATGGCTCCGTGGTACGTCGCAGAAAGAGTAAGCCTCGGGAAAACCTGCAACGATCTAACGATTTCATTAGCTCTAGTATCTCTCGGCTACAGTTCAAGTGCTAGTATCATTTCGCATACTATTGCTGTAATGTGAAGGGTGGTAAGTTTTAATTCGTTCCGAAAGAGTAAAAGCGATCAGGTGCTATTCTATGAAATGGAATTTCTAAATAAATGTCACACATACAAGAGTTGAATGTCGGTGGAAGAGCATATGATGCATGTTTTAAAACTTTGGAGAAAACTTTTAAAGATGGAAGGAAAGCTGATCTTATGTTAAAGGATCGCTGAAAGGAAATCTTTTTGCACCTTATCTCGCATACATTTTGTTATGTGGACAAGTAATATGATGAAATTGATATACATAGCTTTGCTCTGCGTCGATATTAAACGTTATGCTAAACATAATAATTTTGTTGATGATAAAATTGCTTTTGGGTGAGTATACGTGTTTTATAACTTGATCTACTATAAACTGAAAGTTAAGGTTATTAACATTTGAAATGCGGCCGCTATCCTCAAACGCTAACACATGTGTCTTGATATATTAAACGGATTAATATGCACTCATGTACACTCGCTTATTGTATGTGTGCTTACTGTGGCGATTGCTGCTGTTCGCCATTTCACTTGTTGTTGTTTAATGCGGTTTTTTTCACTTCTTTTTTTTTTTCTTTGTATTAATTAAAAATTAAATTTTTTCATTCAACACCGTAGAGGATACGTTAAATTTGTCGAGCCGCTGTAACGCATAGAAATTTTTATCATATACATCCGCGTTAAGACTGAAGATTGAAGATCGTATCAGAGAGCGTTGCCATTTTGAAATATATACGATATCTTAGATATGATATATGAGTCCATATATTAAGAGCGAATCTATGTTTGTTTTATCTTCTGTCTTATAAAAAGTAGTGGTACGTATAAAAAGATTCGTCTCAAATCGCACATGACTTGTTTCTTGTTTTTTTTTTTTGTTTCTTTTTTATAAATAATAATAATAATAATTGACAGCAAATTGTAGGAAATCGCTTAAAATTAAATAATTATTCATTACCAAATGCGTTGTCATGGAAATATGTATCATTTTTGTATTTTCATAATTAAGCGAAAAATTAAAATAGGGAAAAGTATTTCGCTAAAAATTTTGATATTTAGATAGAGAGATAGGCAGAAATTCATACATTTGCAGCGGGCCTCTATAATGAAAAATATTCGAAATTTTTCATGCTTTTTTCCAATTAATACTTATTTCCTCGCTACCATATACAAGTTTACTCAGTCATTATCACTGACACACACAAATACACGCATGCACTCACACTGTCACCCGTATAGCGTAAAGCGATGGACACGTTCTTTTATAAACAGGGCATCCACGAAAGAAAGAAAGAAAGTTGGGCTGACAGAGGCGCAAAAGTTTTGAGACTGCGCCTATAGAATGCTGGCAAAGCGTCGTCTTATAGAGAAAGAGCAGAAGTGCTGGCGTAGAGTCTTGACAGGCAGGTGGACTTAGAAACTTAGTCCGCAGAGAGGTCCAGGGTATGGTAGACGTTTACGTTTTCTACCTGCTCACTGGTAACGGCCGTACTTTTACTAGTTAAGATAAACTATAGCCCTTTGTGTACGCATCTTTTTCTTTCCCTATTTTTTTTTTTTTTTTTTAAATATGACTTATCACCCAGAGCATGTTCCCTATACGTATACAACACGGTTGTCAAAAAGAAGTAGGGAAGCAGAAAGATATATGGGATGACCCAAGTCTTCTGGAAGACTGAACGCTTACTTATAGTTACGACGAAGGATGATGAAATCGCACTGCATTTTGAACCCAGACTTGGTAACCGCGACTCATATTTACTCGGTTTTGTGATTATCTGTGATTTTAGCGAGGACACGGAGCATATGTTTCTCGTCCGCCCACTGATGCACATGCTGCACTATCAGAAATTATAGAAAGCAATTGTAGCGTTTGCCGCTAAATTACTGAAGAATTACTGAACAAGTCAACAAATCGGTCATTAGGTCCCCCTCAACATTGCGGCAAAGATGTTGTAAGTGTATTAAGAATGTCCTATTAGGTAGGAGGAATTGTCTCATCAAAATGACGCACTGTATAAGTTGTATGAGCGAATCAAATGTCAAAAGCTGAACCAGAAAATTACTTTCCGAAATACAAGCAACGTAAAGGTAGAAAGATGTCTGTCTTCACTCCTGTTTAGTATAAATAAGTTTCAAGTTGCTTCGCTGAGTTTACTTTAAGTTGATAGCCGCAACAGTACTGCCTGACCGATGAGAACGAAGGGCATTTTAGAGAAAAATTGTTCGCAATGGAAGTACAGTTTATTCTAAGAGGATTTTTTTAAATTACTTTAAAGCTCCTGAGGGAAAGTTTAGCTTTAACGAATTCCTCATACCGACTAATAGTAGAAGCAATGGTAAGAGACCTTTTTGCTATGGCAAGGACGAGGAGTCTATAGGGCGAATGAGCAGAAGAGTTGCTTCGCTGTCAATAGATACTTACCGTTGATATATGAAATTTTTGCAAGCAGCGCTTTCCTCTTGGACGATCTCACATTTAATGAGCGACTTAAGGAATGCAATTATTTCACGACACACGGCAGATTTTAGTGAAGAGCGACCGACACCTATAGGTAGGACATATTCGCTTATGACCAGCAGTCAAACCGTTAGAACATTTTTATAAGCAACAAATAATTTTCATTGACTAATGAACAGCCAATAGCTTCACGCAACATAAATGATTTTTTTAAAGAATCACCCAAAACTTCTGCTTTAGTTAAGAGTTCAATCATACGTCCATCGGTAGAATCTACTCCGAGAAGGCTCGAAGCCTTGAATATTTCTACAAGTAATGTTAAAAGCAATAGTTGGAATTTGTATGATTAGTGCAAGAAATGAAAAAGGGGGAGTTCGCAAAATACTCATTAGAAAAGAAACAAAATTCCAGAAAGTGCTTTTAAAAGTTTTCACACATTTTAAGCAATGAATAATTTATCCAAAAATTTAATTAATTCAGTTTCCTACAACATTTTTTTTCTAACAATAGTAATAAGAGCAAAGGAGAAAAGGCACACATATTACATCTCTTTAGGATCTAGTAAAGTAAATGACTTGAAGTAAATGAGGCTTGAAAGGAAAGTTTCGATTCGAATGGTATTTTAAAATAGTTGAGAGGAGGTTGATATTTGTGCATGTGTTTATGTTTGGGTATATGTATGTACATATGTATTGATCTGTATCTTCCGAGTTAATTGTATTGAAATTAGGTTTCACGCTTGATTTACAACTGAAAACGTGTCAATTATCAGACGAGAGCATAGACATCAGGAACTCGCAAAAACTTTAAATTGAATTTATGTCATTAGATGAGTGTGCGCATGTAGGTGTGTGCATTTGTGTGCAAGTTTATGCGTTAAAATGTGTTCTACGTGTTTTCGTAGAAACCCCGAAAAGCAAGAGAAACAAAAAAAAAAAAAAAAGAAAAAACAGTTTGCTTTAAATTTCTTGTCTGTTTTTGTATTTTTTTTTTTTTTTTTCATTTTTATTTTTATTTTTTTATTTTTGGAAGAGGTTTAAATAATTTTTCTGAATAAACATTTCTTGTGATTGTTGTTGCTATTGCTTTATGTGCATATGTATCTTTTTCCTCATTCGCGTTCATTCACTGACAAACGTGCTTAACTGTTCTCCGCAATACATCACGTTTTCACTAAATGCTTCTCTCCTTCCATAATAACATTGAACAGAACTTGTGCTGCTGATGCTGGTGGTGCATGATGCTGCTGCTGCTGCTGTTGGCTTCTGCTGCTGATATACGTATAATATGCATGTAACTGGTCGCGTAACAAGTTCAAGTTTAACATGATCTCGTTCTCTTTTCGCCTTTTTCTGATTTTCTGTTTTCTTCTGTTAACTTCTGTTTCCATCGCTTATGAGTATATTCCGGTATCTATGCTTCGTTGCCTGCGGATGCATGCATGTTTGTATGCACACATATATATCTATATATATATATATATATATATATATATGATATATGCTTAAGCGAATGTTCAAATGTTTCATTTTTGCCATTTTTATCAGTATGCGAGTATATATATATATATGTGCGTGTGACTGTGTGCGTATGATATGCAATCGTGTTACAGAAAATGCTGTGAAAAAAATCTCGTTATTCATTTTATATATACATTTTTTTTTTTACATTATTTTGAATTGAGCTTAAAAAGTGTTGTGTGAGGTCAAACACACGCATACATCCACCACTCACATACTTACAAATTTATGTCTTTAACAACGCGTTAGTCACCCAATAATAATAGTTGATGGCGCGGCTGTGGTAGATAAACCAACACACCAACCAAAAACGAAAAAAAAAGAAAAAAGCGTCAGCTTTTCTTAGCCCGTTTGATTGCTGCTGCTTCTGCTGTTGTTGTTGTCGTTATTGTTGTTATATATATATATGTACATACTTATGTGAATAGATGTATGTGTGCGCCAGTTTTCTGCGCTAATATGTTGATTGCTGAGTTTAGAAAACGCGTCTAGCCGGTTTTTTCTATGCTCGGCTCGTGTACACATATTTTTTATTTCACTGAGTTTGTTTTTTGCTACACTCTCATGCACATACATACAGACGTACTAGTTATATACACATACACACACACACATATATATATATTCGTTTGAGCACTATGAAGAAACCAATAATTGCAAGCACTCACAGGCATACAAATAGAAATACATACACACATATGCATGTATATATGCAATGCACATCTATGCGCGCACAAGACATAACTTGCACTCGTGCCTATGGACGTTTTTCAATAAAACATGCTTTGCAATTTTTCTCCTTCTTGTCTTTAAACCGATCAATAGTTGATGTTAATGATATAAATTTTTTAATAACAATAACAATAAACGAAAAAAAAAACCAAAAATTACACTCTTAAATTGATCATATTTACGATTATATATAGCAAGCAGAGTAAAGTTTTTAACGAACTATTTTCAATGCGATTTCTTGTAAACTTTTAATCGGATAATAGAGAAGGCTAAGGTAGATAATGTTCGACATTTGCGGAAAAATCATTTCTCATTTCACACACACACACACGCACGCATATCACCTGCAGGCTGTTGCTATCAAGCCTGGCCTTTTTGCAAACAAAAACCGCTTTTTCTATTAGAGATGAAAGAATTCTTTTTCACTGGAGAGGGAGAGCGAATGAGGTGAATACTGCTCCTGAAACCGCCGATCTATTGGAATTTGGTTTTAGTGAGAAGATTTTGTGGCGAAATTGTTAAGTGAATCGGCACCTGATACCATATGACCGGATTATATTTTTATCCGTTTCCTGATAAGCCAGCAACAATTGCTGCTTTGCTTAATGACTTTTAAAAACGATTAGCAATGAGTTTTTTATAAAAACGACCATATTAGTCCAATACTCCCCCCTTTGCCTTATATCATCGAAAATTTTTTTTATAAAAACGACCATATTAGTCCCATACTCCCCCCTTCATGAATGTCAGAAAATGATCTTTCAAATAAAATTAAAACTAACTTTTATAAAACGTCGCCTTTTTTACGCGTTCCAATTTCATTGAAAAGGTCATCATTAACTAACAAAAAATGCCCAATGCTTGTCTTTATCAATTTTTATGAACCTTATTTTATTTGTCTTACTGTAAAGAGTAAACGGAAACTGGCGAAATGTTTTAAAGTTACGGGAGAAGTCGTCGTCGGCTTTTACAGAGGATGGACTGTAAGACAACGAACGAATATTCGGACAATGATAAAGACTCGCAGTGCTGAAAATGGGGAGGGGTTTTGGCAAGTTTGTGGGATAGTCATTAAGTTCCATTTGTTGTGGAATGAATATTTTTGTTCACCTGCCTGGGTCTGTGTGATGTACGTTGTTGAGAGTTTCCTCACTGCAAGTTGTGAAGACATCAACTCTTCAAATTTGGTGGAAGCGTTGAAAATATTGCACGTTTGCAACGTTCAGAAGGCAGCCTCAGCGCCCCATACATATTCTTGATCAACATTGACCACAGCATAACTCGATTCAAACATGTCCGTTCAGCTGGCTATCCGTCTGCGTGACGTCTGTGGTAAACATACTTCTGGTCGCATAAAAGAAGCTATTGGCTTCACATTTGGCAAAACCACCGAAAGTTCTTGTACATTGGACATGAGCCAAATTGCTTAAGGCAGACGTCCACAGTGAAGCGTAAATTGAACGCAACTCGCTTTCTCTAAGCAAAAATTGTGTGGCTTTTCACTCATTACTCATAAGTTATGAAGGATAGAGTGCTGAAATTTTCTATGGATCTTATTAGGTGAAGGATTGGCTTTATCTTAACAGTTCAATAAATTAGGTATCAAATGATTAAATGCGTTAATTCTAAATTAAATACGGTGGACATGGATCCATGAAGAATTTCGAAAACTCCTTAGTAATGCATGCTGGCAATACCACGGTACATGAACGCTTGTGATGGACATGGAAGATTCTTTTCCAACCGAGCATAACGCTCTTAGTTGTTTTTCTTTTTGTTTGTTTTTCTTTTTTTTTCGAATACATGCTTCTGATGCTAACATTTTTATTATTTATTTTCTGAGGACCATTAAAGTATTCTCACGGTCCACCGGTTGGCGACCATTGTATTACATGATATTCAAATGCGGCGGTAGAAGATGAAAATGTTGACAAAACGAGACAATATTTACGGATGGTAAACGACTTTTACTTTTCAAAACTATTTTCAAACAAGGTCAGGTACGCTAATGAACATAGCTATGGCAGACAGCGAACATTTATGTACTTGAGGGCAAATGAGAAAGTTTTGCCAATTATATCTTTATGAATGAATAAACAATCAAAAACAAAAAAAAAAAACAAAAAAAAAAAAGAAAGAAAAACTAGAACAAAATTCTTACGGGTTTTTATTGTCGTTCAAATTAAATCCGGTTTACGGAAGTTTATGTTTATGGTATTGTGAAGCACTTAGACAGTAATTGTCGGTATTGGTGTCTATTTTTCTACTTTTTTCTTTTTTTTGTTTTTCTAGAGAGAAAGTGAATATTTAAGATGAAATGTGATTAAATGACATTTCGCAGTTTTGAATGAGCACAACCGTAGCTAGCGTTAACGTGAAGCAAAGTTAATTTTTGTTTAGTAAAAGAACAAGACTTAATATTAAAAGTCAAGGTTTTGTAATATACGTCTATGTGTATATGTATGTATACATGGATACATGCTTTAATAATAATATATTTTAATAAATATTTCATTTAAATTTTACTTTAATTCCTTCTGCACTTTTAATGCCGCGTGACATAATTATGCGCACACACTCGTACAATTTGTATGATTTATTGAAAGCGTTTTTTCATTGGCGCCAAATGCAGACACTAGGCGTGAGTTTGTGTATGTGCAATTGTATATGATAACCAGTCAAGTGTGCGAAAAGCGAACGCATAAAAACTAGGACAATTATTAAAAATTAAAATAAAATTTTATGTTCAAAATATTCATTTTGTTTCTTCGCCACCAACGAACCATACACAAGATATATTTCACTGTTAAACATATAAAATAAAACAAATAAGAACAAAAAAACCGAATTGAAAGTGGTAAAAAAAAGGAAAGCGAATGGGAAGAGCTTATGGTAATGTGCTTATGGTAATAATGTTCGTATTAAGGACTCGCAAGGACTCGTAACTGGACAATGCATATAAACGTCAAAACTGTGACTTCGTTGAGAACCTAACTCACACCCCCCAACCCCCGCCCTACCACCCACCGTCCTCTCAGCCCTTCGAATCGATCATGAACAGCACCAAGTCAAGGACAGATCAAGCAAACGCAAGCAAAAAGGGCTTACAAACTTGCACTTAAGTCCAAGATATAAGATTCTGACGATGAACATTTCATACAAATAGTTTTACGCTATTGATACTAATGTTTTGTTTCCGCTCTCTTTTAATCTGCTTTAAAGTGCTAAAGAAAAAACGAAACTCAATGTGATTGATTAAGTAGCACATACCTAGGACGTAGGGTCTTAACTCTACTTTTGACTTTCTGGTTTTTCCAAATCTACGTGAAAGCAATTTCGGGCAAAAACAAGTAGATAGCACTATAGTCGGACACGACGCACCATTAAATACCCTACATCACCTATACTAATTCATATGATGGATGACATTTTGAACTAAAGCGTGGTCGGTAGATGAAAAAATCGCCAAGTTCCGAACCATATTCCATGGCGTTCTTTGCATGGGGTCAAAGCAAATCAGTTTAGAAAATTTCATCAAAACATCTGAAAAAATTGCTACAAGAAGGTTGAGGAGGATGGACTTCCTGTATAAGGCCTTTCAGAAGAGGGAGAACTAACTCAATTACCAGCTCGTCTCAGACGAGCTGAATACATTATTTCTCGAACAAGAATTTCCCGAGAGTATAAGGGCTCCTAAAAAACTTTTACATTAACGATTTTCAATTTCTTGTTAAATCTTAATGTGCGGCGAAAATGTCCAACTATTCTCCTCTTTTAACTTAGAGCCTTATTCACGCTTTCTCTACCATGGGATTGCAATAATTTAGTCAATTGGTGTTCATGAAATTCTTCGAGTTTAAATGTAAAGAAATGCGAGAAGCTTTAGTTTCCACGAGGGGCCGTGATCGTGATCGTTCTATAAGACCGTTAACTTCGTTTTAATTTACGTATTGAACATACCCGAAGTAAAGACAGATCGCTGTTAAGCTTCATCTAGAGAAATCGAGAACTTATACGTTACGTGAAGTCTAAAGGTGTGTTCAGTAATGACCTGCAGTCGAACACACGTCGGTTAATGATCACCTGTGTATCGTTGCCATATTGAATCGCCTAAAACGTTGCAAAAAAAATACTTGTTTTTTCCTTTAAGAAATTTAGATTAGAAAGTACTTGTCCCACTGCCATCGTACGAAAAGAGATTATAACCTATAAACTTACCCTTGCTGAAGAAACGTAAGTCTATTCGAAGCACTTCTTTCATGTCGAAGTTGTGAAGCGATGTCGTTGACTGACCGGTTGCATTAAATGGTATAAACTTCGATGATCCCACTTGTCTTTTCGGAAATTCTCTTTCTATAAAACTAAGCTAAAGTGATGTACGAACCATTGTGAACTATTGAAGCCAGGCACTATAACCCACTCAGAATGCTTTGTCAAAATCCAAATGAGTTGTGCAATGTAATCTTTTAATCGGATTCGTTATGTGCTATTAAATTTACTTTTTCTAATATGTATTCGTTGCCAATGCCACGTTTGCAGTGGTATTTTGAGCAACGGAACGGAGACGTTACAAGCCATAAAGTTTTTTTTTTTTAAATGTTGTTCTACAACAACAAAAAATCAATATTAGGCAGTGTTATTAAGATAATGCTTCCGGAATATGAAATTTAACCCATGGTCACAAATACTATGACAGTTGTTATACATACTATCCTCCTATGAAATTTAACCCATGGTCACAAATGCTATGACAATTGTTATGCATTCTATCTTCCTATTCTCTTTTACTATGACTAGTGATGGACTGCGACCCGCCAGAAAACTTCTGAGCGGAACGACGTACCAGGTGGACAAGTACGAAATGTTGCAGAAGCAAACACGTTAAATTCAAAGGAACAATGAAAAGAAGTTTATTCAACACACACTCTCCCCATCTTTCGGTCCGTTTTATGCATACAAACTCAGCAAGCAAAAATTTATGCCTGTCGCGTGAACCACATGTTGAGCTATTTGTTTTTTCACATCTTTGAAGAGACGAAGCTCTACTCAATAAGAGGTGAACGTCGACCGATGTAAACGGAAACATGTGGCAATCGAAAGAAGCCAAGTTCGGTAAGGCCACTCAGTGCTTCCAATGAATCGCGAACGTGCGAATATGCGCGGTGATATAGTTAGAGAAATGTGTAGACTGACTGTCTTGCCATTTTTGATATTCTCACGATTTCTTCTATCTCTTATATTTATATACAATTATGTAAAAATTCTTTTAAGTTTTAAAAATTCTTTCAATTTTTTTTTTGTAAGCTTTAGTTATGTCACAGTTCGATAATAAATGTCACATAATTCAACTGAATTTATATATCTATGAATAAATAATTAGTTAAAAAAGATCTCGGAATACACTTTTAAAAACATTACTGAAAGATATGAGTTCTGTTGTTGCGAGAAGTCCATAGAAACTTTAACGAATTAATTAAAAATGTGCTTTTTATTCTTTTGACAGATCTCGACTAACTGCTGATAGAAGGTTAAGACAATAGCAAACTTACAAAAGTTGTGAAATAGGTGAAAACAAGTCGGCCAATAACGGTAAATAGATGTTACGTAAGATTTTATAAACGATGTAGAAAAACCATATTTGAGAAAAGGAATTTAATCATAAACAAAACCAAACTGTATAAGAAAACTGTATCAGATTTGTGTGTCAATTTCTTTGAACAAAAATGTATGAAACCGCACTTGTAACGCAAACAGATTTTTGTAGTAGTCACGACACCAAAATAATCGGAGATTTCAGACTTTTTTGCAGATTTGTTGGCGATATCTTCATTTTCGCAGACCGGAGAATGTTTACCACGGATACTACAGAGTTAAGCCGACGGACAGATGGATAGATGAACAGATGGATATGCTTAGGTGGATGCCGAATTTGAAACTGGCCAACAATTAATAGACTTTACGGCGTTTTTGAAGCTTTCTTGTCGGCGTTATTAAGGTCCAAAAAAAAAATTCAATTCTTGTATACTATAATATTGTGTAGGCGTGGTCAATTTTTCCTGTATTTGTGCAGGTACCACAGCATCGCCCAGAAAATATACGCGCGAGTTTTTGTGCACTTTCCGTAACAGTTTATGAGCAATGAGCAAAAATCAATTTTTTATTCCTTTGGGAAACAGAGGCGATCTCAATTTACGTGGTATTGTAGGCGTGTCCTACCATTTTCATTACCAAACTGCGTGCTTCCAAGGTTTCTGTTAACTTTGTAAGCAATAGATTATTTTGCGACCACAAGAATATTTACAACATGCATCGCATGGACGGACAGACGCACATGTTTAGGTATATAATGTACTTTCTGAACTTTCCTTCCGCGTGTTGCAAGCGGAAACGATAAAATGAATATACCCCTCATTTTTCAGCGATGAGTATACTAAAGAGGCGGATCTCTTGTTTTCTGCGCTATTTTTACTGAAAACACGATCTTCTCGAAACGATCGGAAATCACCCAAAACACACTTAATGCACTACGCATCATGTAAACTATTTTGTACAAATTGTTGTTTACCTTATAAGATATTTAAAATTTATGTGAAGTAATTTTTAAATGAGTCGAGTAACATATTCAGTTGCTCGCAATGTCTACTTTCATTGTTAACACGCTGTGCAGATGCAGAGAAAAACCTTAGTTTACGTGAATTGATTCATATTCATATTGTTTCAATGATTTTTCCGTTTTTTAAATTAAAGTTTCCGTTTGCCATGAGAAATTATTAAAATATCAATAAGACTGACGTACTTACTCGCATAGAGATCTATTAAGCAGTGCCTCGTTGCCCCTAAGCTTCGCTCGGCAGAATTGTAATTGAATGAGTTTCGATACACATGCACACATATATATCAATATCTATTTATAGATTTCGGAATTTATGTATATGTATGTATGCGTTTTTGTAAAACAATGACGCGATCACTCGCATGCAGTTTTTTGTTCAGAAAGTTTACAAAATGTTGGTTTTATGAAACAAATGTTGAATGCTTCTAAATCGTGATTATCCATGAACTACTGACACTTTTTAGCCAAATCAAATTGGTTACCAAACATTAGAAGCCGCACAAAGAAGAACAAGCAAAAGCAAGAAACTCTGTTTTGAGCTTAAGCGTGAAATCTTTTTCACTGGAGATGAAAAGTAAATTTTTCTTTAATTATGATTTTTTCTATGATACGTTCTTCTCTCAATGTTAACATCAGTCAGTATCTTATTATAAAAGTTATTGGGAAAAATATATTAAAGTTTTCGAATTTTTATAGCCATCGCCGACATATGAGGAGTATGTTCAGTTTGTCAAAACGGTTGCAACGAACCGAAGCAAGCATCAGAGACCCTGCAAAGTATGTGTTTTCTTGATCACTATCAGATTCTGAATCGATTTAAGTACGTCCCTCTGTCCTTCTATGGTAAATATCCTTCTGGTCGCAAAAATGAACGAAACTCCATCAATGCGCATTAATAACGCATTGACTATGAAAAAGCTTTGTTATTTTATTTCAAAAGCATAAGAAGAGTTAACGACAAAAGCAATAAAAATAAAGATAAATAGTGATATAAAAAATTAGATGAAGATGCAGTGCTTTCGACAACTGGATCAAAAATGAATAAAAGAAACGTGATTTTCTTCATAATTCATAGAAGAACCACAGAGTGGTGTGGAAACGGGAGAATATAAATGATTCCCATTGCTATTTTCCCCTTTTTAAATATTGCGCGGTATCTATGAGCAAAAGATGTGAGGAATTCGTATATATTTCATTTATTATATCACATTTTAATTGAAACAAAAGAGAAAATCTCCAATGAAATGTTTAAAAACAATAAAGTCGGGCAACGCCGATTATTTGATAGCCTAGACCTCTTCGCCTAAGACTGATCTTCATTTATTTTGCGAACAGATATCCAAAAATTAGACCTTGAAAGGTTTCACATTACATGGGAGTCCTTATACTCAACCGGACCCATAATATGAACTAAAGTGATCCAAATTTAGGAAAATTAGTTTTCTTCCCAAAGATCTTAATATTTTTCACGCATTTTCGCTGCAAAGTAGTAAAAGTTAGGCTTTACTGTTATGTAAGAGTTTACTTTTCAAAAAATTGATCTACGTAGTCCAAATTCTATGCAGTCAACTCTTCTATCAAAATACCTTTATTAATCAACTTCCTTTATGAAGTAGAGGTGGGCATATGGAAGGTCCATCCAATTCACATCTCTCACATTAGTGTGCTAGGTCGGAATGCGATTAATCGGAAATAATGAAAGCTGGAAATTTTATTCATATAATGAATTTGCCAAAATGAGGCTTTATATCGAGAATGACCGTTAAGTTGTTCCGATGCAGTCCACCGCCATTGGGGCATGTCCTTGAGCCAAAAAATATCAATGCACCTCATTTCATCATTTCAACCTATAGGTGGATTACAAAAATACGTGCACAGGCAAGCTTAAATCGTAATTCTGAATTGATCGGTATATATAAAAAGCGGACCTATCTTGAATCGTTCGTCGTGGTATATAGTCATCTGCACAAATTCACTACAATCTGTAGCATAAGCAATGTAGGGTATAAAACTTTGCAAATTTAAATGAATTTATTTCGCGCTAAGTAATAAAATATTCTTACAGCATAAAAAGCATGACACAGTTTCAATTGAATATTCATTTATTCATAATTTGGCAGCAATCTTTAGTGCAAAAATTTATTAAATAGTAATTTATGAAGAATTGGCAATAAACTTCAAAAAACGTCTGTCTGTCTGTCTGTGAATTATGACGAATACGTTTTGTTATACTGTGCGCTACTTACGTTTGTGCTTGCAATAAGTTTATGCGCATGTACGCAAAGCCGAAAAGGGACTGAGATAGGCGCATCTCTAATTGCACCAATTTACTTAGAATCATTTAGTGAATTGACTTACGTACGTTTGCCCGTCTCTTTGCCAATTTTTCTGTGTGTTTGTTTTTAATCCACATATCGCAATTTTCGAGATGCCTTGATAAAACTTGTGATATTACTATGTTTTGTTTGAAAAACGAGTCCTATGGAAAATGGAGGAAATCGGACAATTTCTATAACTACATTCCATATAACCTCAAATTTTGAAAAATTCTTTCCACAAAGCAAAATTTATCATTTTTAATATATTACGATAAAAATTGGTATGAAAAGCAATACAAACACCATAGTAGGACGCGGCCCAACGTTAAATATCCTATATTACATTGCTTAATACAGTTATTCATATAACTTTTCAAAATAAGGTGTTAAGTGTATGGGAAGCAGTCAAAAAAATCGTCCGATCCAAATCATTTTCAATAGCGTTCGGTGCGTCCGCGCACCAAATTTCGTAGAAATGTCTCAACAATTGCGACTTTAACACAGGAAAACAAAACGGACAGACGGAGAGACAAGCCTAGATCGATTTAGAAAGTGAATGTGAATTATTCGTTATAATAACAGGTGCGTCTATCTCAACTCCTTCTGCGTGTTGCATACATCTGCACAAACTTAACACACCCTTGTACCACCAGTGGTGTCGGATATGAAAATAGCATTGTTTTGTACTAACTGAAGGTGGAAAACATGGTAAATAGCTTGCTTTGATCGGTTGGAACGCTTCAAGTTGCTTTCTGCTAGAAGTGAATGTAAGCAATAACTTTTTTCTTTGGACATCGAAATAATTTCGTTTTTCATTCATTCAGTTTCTTCTTTATTTCGAATTGTTTATCCTTTTCTTTCCAATTATTTACAATTGTCACGTAAGCAGCGTCCGCTCAACTCCATCGAAAACACATTTGTCGGCCCAGTTTACCTCAAAATACTACATTGTACAGCTTGAAATAAGTTTTAAGAACGTGTACCGTCTTCTTACTCAATGCAGCTTTGCTTTGCAGCTTATGAAAATGTGGATCTATTTTAAAAGTCTCGATGATGCTTATTTTGAAAGATAGCGTTCCATTTTGTGTTCAGATAAGTGGTACTTGAGTGTATCTCTTACTTGAGTGTAACCCGAGCTTTACATGGACTCGCATCTCAGATCAGATAATCTGGTAGGCTCAGGTAGTAGTAGTTATCGAGAGTGATTACAAATTAATTGAGAGACTGGTTCGAGCGAGAATGAAAAAAACTGCCGCTTAGATCGCAGTAGTAATACAAGTGTTCGTAGACAAAATCAATTTTATTTATCATCAACTCTTGAATTTACGCAGATTAAATCATTTTTTAATTTAATTAGATTCAGTGGCAGCTGAGTAAACATATTGAACACCATGAGTTGAACAAGTACAAGCGCAAACGGAAAGTACTCTTAATGCGAACATCATGCACGCCACTCTTCTTGGGTATTCAAAGTGCAATGTGCAATGGACCCCATAACAAATAACGCGTATTCTTATAACACGGGAGGAAAATTGTGGCCGAACTCGTATAACATGCTAAGTGAGACTCACTCGCACAGCACAGCCAAGGGACAGAAAATATTTATTGATAAATCTTTATTCATTCCTCTCTTTCTCTCTAAATTTTCCACTCTCTGTCTCTCTCTCTCTCTGTCTTATGAAAAAACAAAAGAAATAAATTTAATATTCAGTGGCAATAAAATTTGTTGTCATGTAGTTTCTCGAAATATTGTCAAGATTTTTTTTGAAGTGTAGACAGAAATTTTCAGCTTTCGCTTAAGCACGAAAAATCGACGGCAATCAACATCTATCGGAATTTTGCGCTAAAAACAGTAATCAAATTGAAATAAATCATGCCGGACATAAGAGTTAGTTCAACCTGAAGCATAAGGAGGAAACGAGGAAAGATGGTAACTTAAGGATTCGCAAATGTTGATTGTGTGTGTGGGTGCTTCATATTGCACACAACCGCTACATTAATGCAGTCAGTCGCCCAAGTAACAATTTAGCATAAGCAAGTAAGAATATTACAGCCGGGCAAGGCCGACAATTAAATACTTCGCCTAATACAGTTACACACTATTTTCATGCAAAGACATACTTCTCATGAAAGTCCGTATACTGGAGAATTCCCAAGAGAATTCCTGATGTAGAAAACTTAATTTACTTCCCAAAAATTTCATGATTTCCCACTTTCCGTCCGAAAAAGGTAAAAATTAGACCTTTCAGACAGAAGCTTGCTTTTCATGATGACTCCTATATATATATATTGGGTTCTATTTGGCGCTATTGTTTTTTTCTTAGTTTTGGCAAAACTGCTACTATGGACCAATTTTCAACATAGAATAGTAAAAATTGAAACTTTTTCTGAAGGGTTTATTATTCATGAGAAATCTCATATGGAGTTGGAGGCCAAAAAATAGACCCATGTAGTTCAAATTTGGTCCACTTAGTTTTTATGTCAAATTACTATAATGAACAAGCTTCCATCATAAAACGTGAACATATGGACTTTTTCGCATATACGAATTTGCATTTCCCGTGAATCCTTTTATGCGAAGGTAAATAAACTAAATCTACCTGGCCCAAAAAAAGGCAAGGTTGATTATTGTCTCAGTGTACTATTATGGATCAATTTTTACTATGATATATTGAAAGTTAGACACTTTTGTCATATAGAGATTCAGTTATCGTACGAACACTTAGAGAGAAATTTTAAAAATTTGAGCAGGTAGAAAAAGTGCTCCGGTTCTAACCACTTTCAGTAGATTTTGTCCTTGGGCCAAAACACGTCAATTTACCAAAGTTGGACACTGTAGGATGAATAGAAGAAAACAAGAAAGACAGACGGACAGACAAGATTAGATCGATCCAAAAAGTAATCATTACACGATCGGTATAATAAGAGACGAGTCAAGTCCTTCTGGGTGTTACATACGTCCGCACAAACTTAATATACCCTATACCGCAAATGGCGTAGGATATAAAAATGTGGGAAATATGTGGAAAATAACGCCGAAGTAGTACACATCTAAGCTGGCACTATAAGCAGTTGCATGTGTAAGACCTTTGTGACGAGGTCTGGTAGGCGCAGCGCGGCAAGGCTTAATGTTTTACGGGGATAACGAAGAGAGGCATTTTCGCTAAATATGAAAAGGCATTACTTTGGAAATTATCTTTTAATAGGTATTTGAAGTGTTTTTCATCGGCTGCAGTCTTAGTCTAAGGCTTTATTCCTCCATTAAAGCTACGCATTTAATCGCTTACTGTTCGACCAAATGTTTGGCGATTTTGATAACTTTTTGCTAAATGCGTTTTAATTGCCATTGCAGCGGAGGATTATTATGACGATGATGATCATCGTAATAATGATATTCAGACATGCAATACATTGTACTTAATTTCATTGTCTGCACTATTCTCTGATTTTGCGCTTTCATGTTTGTTCGGTTAATAAATTTATTTAATGCCTTTTTATTTAATCATTTTCTGTTTTTTGTTCAAATGATTGTATTGCTGCGCATTGTATTTACGTTTGTGACTTTTTATCAAAAGCCTTTAAAACGCAGACAGACAGACAGAGAAACACTTTAATATTCAGTTTCTTTTATTTGTTGTTTTTTTTTTTATTTCACATTCACACAACTATTGTCACAGTGGGAGTACATTAAAAATTTCATTAAATGGTAATCTGGGTCACTCAGTTATTTTATTAAAACGAGAAAAAACTCATATTTATTAATTTTTTTGTTTTTTTCTTTTTCATATATTAAAAAAGATTTATATATTAATTAAAGCAATTTTTAAAAAATTCGAGGGCTCTTTTATTGTTCTCGTCGTTGAAATTTATCGACCACAACTTCTACTCTATTAGCAATTATTGGAAAATTCCTATAAACATTTTGCAAAAGTTGAAAAAAAAAGTACATAAAAAAGTCAGCTTTTTTTGATAAACTTAACACTTTCCCTGCTCGCCATTTTGTTTCTCAATACAGGGCAAAATGCATTTGTACGTCAAGTCCTTAAATGAACGCATCGCACGCAAAATAATGGTGTTTATAACACTGTTTGAGATGTTTAGCTAAAATGACACGATACACGGTGACGACCATTATACACCTAATTCTCTTTTTACACGATAGATACGTTCCCAAAAAAAAACGTGTAAAAAAAATCCGTTTAAAAAGAGAATTAGGTGTAAACAATATTAAAAAGTTCTCATTAGAGTTCACTTAATTTATTTCGTGCTTACACATTTTAATTCATTAGATATTTTATAAAAAATAACTTCTACTTTGGAAAAAGGGAATTATATCTGAAATTCGTAAATATAAAATCGTGTTAAAACAAAATAATTCGTGTAAAAAAACATATATTTTTTCTTTTGAAGTCGTGTTAAGTCAAATTCATGTAAAAAACATTCGTGTAAAAAGAGAATTGGGTGTAAATTTTTTTTTCATAAACATGAAAAGGTTTTTATTCAAAATTTTTCAATTTGTTTTAGCATGTACCGAAAAAAGTACATATGGCAAGGGAAGAAAGTATACTCCTAAGCAGCTTGGTGTGGAGGATATAAGAATCATTAAAAAAACAAGAGAAAAAAAAATACAAAAACAATGTTCGCTGAATCCTCGGCACCCATCGCCCCAGGTAAATATGCGAACAGCACGCTTGGTTTGAGTTACATTACATTTACGAGGATTGATTTCCTTGGTTTTTCTCGACTTATTAACAAAAATTTATTGGAAACTTCGGGTTTATATCCATTTAAGTTTGCACACAAATTGCACTCAGGGCAGCGACTCACGTCGTTACGACTAAGCCACATGAAGTGAATCAATCCGTCATCTCCTGTCGATTGGGAATGCATCTGAATACTTAAAGGAGTGTCTGATAATCACACATTAAAATTGCTATACGCATGCATGGATGCATGCAGATTGTGCCCAATCAACATTTAACTGCATTGCATTTCAGTTCCAGCCAATTTCAACAGTAAACAGATGAATAATTTCTCTTTGCTCACGTAGTTTTCAAAAATTGTTTTGTCTAATACTCAAGCGCATATATTAATGTGAGCAATAAATAAGGTACCTACTGGTAGGATGTATGAGCCACAAATAAAACCAACAATATTCTTTCAGCATTAGGCAAAGCAAATCTTCAGAAGAAATGTTCACAAGTTTTCGTATTTAGTTAGTGCCCCTTTTACAGCCATAGCCAAAGTAAATAACTTTAGTTATTTCTTTCGCAATCAAATAAAAAAAAAACAAATAGAAATAAATTTCGTTTCATGATTAAACGCCACATTTTTGAAGAAAGTTGAAGAATGGTTTGATTCACAGCGCGTTAGATGAAATGCTTGAATACTGGATGGCTACACTTAAGCGTTCCCTTTTATACGCAAGTTGTACGGACCGTCTACAACCCATGTAATGATGGTGGACGACCCGAAATTTGACGACCTTCGTCAATGCTAGCTGTGATCGCAAACATTTTGTGTGAATATAAAAGAGCCACGTAAGCAATCGCGCATTACTGTAAGCCCTTCAGTCAGGAATTCAGAAATATTCAAGGTTAACACATCTCGTTGGCTTTATTCACATCTGATTGAACACTACCCACCGGGTTTGTGTCCGATGGAAATGCATCTAAACGCCAAAATAAACTTATAGCCGCAGTTTTTTTTTTCCTTAAGTACGCAGGGTATAATCTTGAATA
>CCAG010015961.1:0-69279 GCA_001077435.1 Glossina morsitans morsitans | reverse complement strand
AATGAATGAATGAATGAATGAATGAATGAACGAATGAATGAATAAAAATGTTCTCTTACAACAAGCATTTATAAATATGATACCTTATAGCAGAAAAGTTGTAACACAATCAAAATTGTACAAAAGGAAAACAACAACCGACCGCATCAACTAAAATCATCATCAACAAATAAAATAACAAAACAATGTCAGTAAAGTAATCAACGTTGACATGGTGACACCCAACAATAATCGTAAAAAGTGAAAGACGAAGACGACAATAGCAGTAACCATGCACAGGCAAACGTATGTAGATACATATAACATGAATATAATTTGATGACTTTGTAAATAAGTTAGTAATCAAAGTTTTATGAGTTGTGTCAACACATAATGCGAAAACATAAAACCAATAAATACACAACGATATATATATATATGTGTAGATGTATATATATATGTAGATGTATAAAGATAGATAGAAACAGTCAGTTCAGTCAATCAGTATACGATACAAAAGCAAGCAAAGCAATCGTTTTGTCAATCGTTCACATGTTCACAATAATAATTTATTCACCACATTTTAGTCAAAAGCATTTATTAACCAATTCCGATGACAGTGAAGAGTGTGAAAGCATAATAGCCGAATGGCCTAAAGGATTGAGCGATAATAAAGGGGGTAGAGCGGGCAGCCGATGTGGAATTTATGAAATTAAAAGTTTCCATACATTTCGCATGAAAGACCGTAAAAATGATACCATATATCCCGTGATAAGTCAACAGATTTTTTTAGCTCAATTCAATTCAATTCAGCAAAACTACCCTTTAAATATTCGGAGGCGCAAATATTGCTTTCGCTAACTACCGTCATTTTTAATTGCGAAGGATAGGAAAATAGGAAAATTTTACATGCTCTAGCTACTGAAATGGGAATGAGACTTGCATAGATAAACGGAAAGAGTTATGTATATAAAAGTTAAGCTTAGTACAATGGTACTCTCCATTCATCCATTTCACGCCAATCACGATTCACTTGTTGGAAAATATTTTATTGATTATAAGCGTTTTACTAGGGGCGACGCAATTCACAGCGATCTTTTAAGCGGCCCTAGGAATAATTTGTAGCAGAATGCAGAGCATTTAGGCAGACAGTCTTTTGCGCATGTGGCTGTTGATCGATGATCGTGACCACCTTTCTTCATACCCGACCTGCTTATATAATCTGAGCTTCAGAATCGTTGGGATAGAGAGCCTATCATACTAAGAACAAATAAAATGCGGACGAGCAAAGAATATATTGCTTTCGACTTTTAACCAGATCGAATATACGCATATGCCTATATTCTTCTTCTTCGCGGGTAAAGGATAACTGCAGCATTCTTATGTGGCGATAGGAAAATCGTGTTCGCTTTGGATGTCTTTTATATTTATCTGTTCAGGATGAGTTTTTCTTCAATTACTTTGCTATCTTCAAAATTATTTAATTTTCTTTCTTTTAACTCTTGATTGAGATTTTGACGAAAGTTTCGTGCGATGAGGTTTTCGAAGTGTTTGCTTTAGCAAATTTCAGACGCAAGCGAACCGGATATGGGTGATCAATAGCAGATATCCTACATAATAGAGAACGATATAACAGTTACTTGTTATAGCCAGTCCGGTCTAGACTAGATTTCGATATTCGGCGTCAAAGTTAAACTTAATGGGATTTGTTTTCTCGCTTAGTTAATTAAACATTCGTATGCAGCAAGTGCGGTGGATGACAACAGCATTGGTTTATCGCCGTTTAGAGCAAAAATTAAATTTGAAGTTTAATAAATCTAACTTTCAGTTAATAGCTAATTTATTTGACCATATTCAGTTATATTTTAACTGCAACTTAATTTCCGCTTCAAGATTTTAATCGACTTAACTACTGGGTCGCAGAACAAAAAGCAAAGAAAACCAGTTGATAAGAAGGTTAATCGTGAGCAAGCGTTCACATAAGACGTAAAGAAAGTCATCATCATAGTAAATGCAAGTAACTTAAGTTTTAGTTAAAGAGCTTCAGTTAAAAAATCAATTTGTTAGTTAACTTTCAGTTAAAATTAACATACTGAGCACTTCTCCTAAAGAGCTAATGAGCTTATTTTCTCCTATTTTTTCTAAGCTTATATAGAATTTCATTTATTTATTTATTGTCCACACATTTTGTTATAGAAATTTACAAAGAATGGATTTAAAGACTGTCGGAGAATTTAGATGATTGTAAGCTACGAGCCTTTGTCTGTGAGTTGGCGTGCAAAGATCTGTGCAAAGAGATCGGGGAAGATGAAGAATTTTGATTTTATGTGAAGAATAGAAAAAATTCCAAGAGATGGCGTTAGTTCGCATGCGAGCATTTGATAAACAGTGGCCTCTCCATGCGGTATATAACTCAAGTCTCATGAAACTACGAACATGTCGCGTATGTCTTTGACATACACACAAGTAGTCTACACGATGGAAGCGTAACTTTTTCCATTTAGCTCCAAGGATAATGCGGCTGAGCCGTGACGAATAATGAAGAATGGATGCCTTATGATATCTAATGCGCCAATAATTACGGGGCAGACTACGCGAACCATTAACGTTGGCGATAATGTTGAATAAGCATGACGTGGCATTTGGAGCTCAGTTGGGTTGAGTGTATTACATGTCGCGCCAACTGAACGATATCGTCACCAGGGAAGGCCAGGTGCCAGCATTTAATAGAATTGAGGCGAAAAAACTCTTACTTGTTTTCGTTTGGACATTTGTCCGAGCAAGTGGTTGTTTGCGAAACATCATTAACCGTTGACGAGCCCAACAATACCGCAATGCCAGTGAAATGTCACTTATATGGCAACATTGATTCGTCAAGGCTTAAATAAAGGCCGGCATTTTAAGAAAGAATTCCTCAGGATTTGTTGAACGATATATTTTGCAGTTGGCAGAAAAGCAGAGAAGTTTTGTGAAGTTTCGTCGCAGAGATTTTTCGCTACCTAACTGATCTGTTACTGCTGACTTCGATCAAACCAAACTTTAATCTACTCCCATGGCTGTATGTGGCCTGTAACAATCGGACACTGTTTCAACGCTAACCGATCAATTGCTTAACGTCATAAACATTTCATATACGAAATTCAATTTCATTATGCACACATGCAAAATGCGATATTTCCATGCCTACGTATGCTATACTTATTCATCCACTTGAAGCATTAAGGCATGTATTGTATGCACGATAAAATCTACATACTTTGGTATATTTTGGATGTTGGCGATATAAAGTGTATATATTAAGATCTTCATCTTTCTATTATTCGGACTAAATATTACGTTTCCGCTTTTAAAGATAAACTGTTTGCGTGAATTAAAAGCATTTTACGCAAACTTATCTGATACCATAGCATACAACGGATATGAATCAGTTGCACGAGGAGTGTGAACAAAACATTTTTTAAATAAGTGATCACTTTTTTTTTCTTTGCTTTTTCTCTCTTTTTAATGACTAAGCAGATAGTTTACGGATGCAAGAAATATTTACACAATTAAAATAAGTTCAAGTAGTGCAGACGGTTAAGCCCGAGGATGCCGCTACCATACATTACTGCACGTTTGAATTTTCCAAAATACATCGATATAACTCAATCGAATTCGAGTCGACATACTCGGGTTCACTTCTCAGTGCGGTGGACAATACCGGCAAGTGCGACCAGTGTGTGGCCACAGTTATAGTAAATGCTCGGTCGGTAAAGGCAAAACACTTATCGATCCACCAGGCTTCCGCCTCTTTCTATTTCTCTCTCTTTCTGTGTTAAACATTGAGAGGACATTGCCTGAGTGGCTGATCCGATTATCATCCTCAGACCAAAACAGGCCAAACAAACCAGCTTTAATCAGACGTGCGGAATTCTTTCCTGAAACGAATGGTGTAATAAAAGGTGGGTCTATTTCAGATCGTACAGGCTATTCCTTACACTTTTCCAAGCTGCATATAGTACCCTTTGTACCACAAGAGATATAGGATATAATTAATAATAACAAATAACAAATCAGTTAATAAGTCCCGGGATTAAATAAGAGAAGACAGTTTGGGTTTTAAAAATGCGCCTTTATCGACGCAGTCTCCGCCAAGTGAAAATATTCCGCCGCCTTCTTAGTAGACTAGAATATATGGGAAATTAACATAGAAATCTATTGACACGCGTGTCCACACATTTCAGAACTTTTTTTCATTTTCTTTAAACTTTTTAATTAAGTTCAATTTTTGAACAATCAAATCAATCAAATTTGTAGGTCTTAATGGCAGTATTCGAGGGGCAATAACAGTTTCAGTAAACAATTTCCGCTAAGTACCTGAGTAAGGTACTCTGATAGGGACCGATTGAAATCGACTGAAAGTTCGAGTGTAGAAGAAAAGTTTACAAGCAGAAAGACTCATGAGCTGAAGATAAAGATGAAGATTAGATCTTATATGAGTTCTTGATAAACTAGTTTTTATTTGTAAGATAAAATTTATTAGAAGAATATGATGCATGGATAGACGATATATAAATAGAATGCAATATTCTACCGTTGAGAGAAATTGAAGAAATTTCGCCTCTTCTTCTTTGCGAAAATAACATAAGCTAATTGCTTTAAGAGTAAGAAGAGATTAGCAGCCCTATTAAATCTTCGCTTGTAAATAAGTCCTCGGAGAAGTAAGCTATACGTAGGTTTTATTGGAATAAGTACACAGATTTGTTGCTTCTAAACTGAATAGTGTGCACTGAATAGCACAAATTAGGATAACGTACTAGTATTACGCCCACTATTTAAATAGAAGTAAAAAAATTCTATTGAAATTTTGGATGATTGGATCGTTGCATTATTCAAGTGATTTTTAATGGAGAATGAATGAAGAAATCATTAGCATTTAAGCTAAAGTAGAGCAAATGTATTTGTATGTGTCTTTTCGCATAGGGCTCTTGCTTGGAATATGACTTTAGATTTCATTTTATACCGAAGAGGGCAAGCGACTAAATAATGTTTTCTTTTTTGATTGGTTTAATAGGAGCTTGAAACCGCTCTCTTCTAAAATATGATCTGAGGTCTTACCTGATGATTTCTAACTTCTCGAAGACTCTGAATGATGTCTTTAGAGCGAATTCATGTCCATTTAAGAGCGTTTGGAAAGACGACTGTATCAGTGTAACGATAATTTCTAACTTCTCCAAGACTGTGAACGATGTCTTTTGGGCGAATTCATGTCCGTTTAAGAGCGTTTGGAAACAAAACTGTATTAGTGTAACAGCTTGGAGGTAACTAAGACATTAAAACTGTGTAATGAAGATTTTGACATTAATCGCGAGCTCTACGACGATAGAATTACAAACTTGTAAATTTTCTTGCCATTTTCTCTACCATTTCACAATACGTGAAGTGTAAAACGTGCGACGGATGAATCAAAAGCATCACGTTATAGCATGAGGTCTGCGAAGAAGCGAAACGGGAATGGACACTTGATCTTGATCTGCGGGGAACTTTGCGATAACGGGTTTGCCGATTAAATGGGAAGTTTGTAAAAAAAGAACAAATTTTAAAAACATTCATCGCAAAACATGGCTTTTAAAAGCAACTTGCAACTTGCAACTTGCAACTTGCTTTTGTTGGTGTAACACCAACATAAGTTAACTTATGAATTGTCAATAAACATGCGATTCAATTTTCTTCCTCATGAAAATTTAAGCTTTCCATTCAAACACTCGCCGTTCATGCAAAAATCAATATTTTTAGAATTCACTACGCACTGCGCTAACTGCAGATATGTGTGTTGTACACTTTTTTTTTTACATTCAAATTTTCATTAGTTACTTTACAGGCCGTAAAAATCCCTTGCGCGCAAGAGAGCAGCGTTTTCACATCGTACTTGTGGTACAAGTGTGTATGCACTTTATGCGGATGTTCGCAACACCCAGAAGGACTCGAGAAAGACCCACCTCTTATTACACCGATCCATTTAGATTCACTTTCTGAATCACATGTAATTTTGTCTGTCCATGCGTCCGTCTTGTTTTCTGGTGTTCAGTGTACGGGCCGCAATTTTTGCGACATTTTGATGAAACTTGGTATACAAACGAACCTTTGATTGGATCGGACCGGACTACGTTTTTGCCATATAACACCTTTTCAGTTTGGAAAGCTGGTACATAAATACCTGCAGGGTGCTGTAAGGAATTTAATAGGGGATCTTGTAGTGCTTTTACATGTTCAAAAACCATTTCCTATAATTTGTACTTGAAAATGTACTCAATAATGTTATTATTCTATTAACTTGCTTCCATTCAGAAAACCGAAATCGGTTTCATTAGGTTGCTATAGATTCAAAGACTCTTAGAAATCACAGAAGTGTTTACGTTTTTAAGAAATCTTTTAAAATAGTTTTTTTTCACTACTACTGATAGACAAGCAAGCGCTTTTTTTTGTTTTTTGTTTTTGTAACGTATATTTCTTTAATTGCCGCAAGGCGAATCTAATTTAATCTGACTTTCAATCCCACTTACCTCGGTAAGATGTTACGCCACTTATTTTATAAGCGTTGATATTTCAACAGATTGCCTGGAAGGAAAAGAAGCAAAGAAGAGAGATTGCAGAAAATTTGTGTGATTGTGAAAATTGATATACATTTTTTATTTATTTATTTATTTTATTTAGTTTTTTTATAGAAAAAATGTACTCTGTGTTGCGTATGCACGCAGACGTATATTGATATTCTGTTATCAGTAAACACTGAACGCAGTGCGTGAGGTATTTTTGATTCATTGAAAAATTTCAATTCTTTTCCATTCATTTTTCTCGGGAATAAAAGCTAAAACGAGTTGCGTGCCACAGCAGCAGCAATGTTTAATTTTGGAACATTCGTTGTTAAATTAGAAATTCAAGAGAAAAATTCAGGACACATACACATATACACATACAATTCCGTTATAAGTAAAGGCAATACGCATCAATAAATTGCAGGCATTTCCTCTAGTCTGTCCGTCTGTCCATAACATCCCTTGCCTTCATATGTTTGCTTTACTTGCTTTAACTTTTTTTTCTTTCCTTTCTTTTGTTTATTCATGATAATCTTTTGATGACGATTAAATTTTAATGAAATCCATACGAAAGAGTGTGTGAGGGAGAACGAGAGAAGGCTTAAAAAAAATTTATACATATTCATGATGTTCATGTTCATTAAAAACCAACAACTACAACAGCAACTTTTTGCACTCATCATTGATGAGTATATTCGATTTGTCAAACGAGGGAAATGCACTTCGGAGACTCTATATAGAAATCAGTATTACTATAGAAAACGAAAACCTCTTCTATTAATCAATTCATTTCTTTGTGATCAACTTGCGCTACCATGAAAAATTTAATTTAATTTTTCATTCTTTGATCATTGAATTTAAGCAACACATCTGTTACGATGGCGTGGCCTGGCTGCAGTTGTTACACACAAGGTGTTATCTATAGGATTTTAAAAAGAAATCGAAAGAAGGCATACTAACCTCATGATACAACTGACGAGAATTATGTTTTATACTTCCAGGCCTCACGGCCAGAATGCCACTGTTGATTATTGTAGAGGTTGGAAAAAAGTTGCGAATTTTCCCTAAAATATCAGAGTATGCCTCGTAGGGTGCGTGAAAAATTTTATCCCACTCTAGTAGCAAAAACGCTATACCTCGTTCTTTTTACTCTTTTGCCACCCAACTCGATGAGTTATGTTTCAGATAAATTCATTATAATAGAGTATATATAGTATCAGTTCAATTAATTATTTATACAATGCAGAAGATATCATCGGATTCGACTTAAGCTGACTATATAGCTTCATGGGCTGCTTGCTATTTTCCTTATTTGCAACAAAGTGTTGAAGACCACTTGAACGCTACGCATGTACATGAAATACATGCTTGTCCATGTAAAACAATGGAGAGGCCGGAGTCGATCATTGAAAAAGTTTTCATTTCTGTGAAGTAAGTAAAAGTGTTTAAAAATGGTGTACGTTTGCGTGTACATGTGTTTATGTGTATATATTCATTGTATAGATGTGTGTACATGTACGTCAGTCAGTCACCCTTGAAATTTTTCGTATCTTATTCAAGTGACAGTACAACAATAAACTCAGTTGATATTGTTGAATATCCTGCCGTCTGTCTGTTATATTTTGTTGTTGTTGTTGTTGTAGTTGTTGTTGTTGTTATTGTTTCTTATAAGCCCATTAAATCTACACTTCCTTAGTAGGGGGTACAAAGGCCTAGATGCATAAGCAGACACACATACCAATTTACTGAAACATTAGAAACAATGTTGATTTATGTTATTCTCAGTGCTGCTGCTACTACTGCTGCTGCTGCTGCTACGGCTGCTACGGCTGCGGCTGCTGTTTTCCATTGCTGTTATTGTTTTCTGGTTAACAAGGTGGTGGTGCATGCATACGCTTTTCTTTTTGCGTTGCCATGTTAATAAATCCTTGTCATACAATCTGCTGTTGTCGTACAAAGCATATCACCAGAAGTAGACAAACAGATGATTTGACGAATACAGAATTGAACAAAGGAAGGACAAAACTATCAAAAAAAAAAAAAAAAAAAAACAATTTTTTCCTTTTTAATATTTTTTGGAATAATTTCTAGAGTATCACTAGATATGCAGCCTATCCATGGCAAAGTATCGTAAAACGTAAAGAGAAAAACACTCACAGTTGGATATTGAATATTAAATGCAAACTTGAAAAAAGGATAACATTATACGACTGCGAATATGGATGCGTACACACATAGATACAGTTTGGCCTTATGCTTTTAAGCGGGAAATGTGACATTATCTCGAAATTGAATATATCTTCAATTTCCTCTCAACTGCCTGATGTCGGTCTTATATGAAGAAATTTTAAAAATTGATTGAAAATCTGTAACTAACTGCAGACAATGAAAACTTAATTTCTTTTCATGTTTTGTAAAAAATTAAAAAATAAATGTCGATTCTTTTTCAATCGCTTTTTCTATTCAGTTTTACTAAATCCATCATTGAAAGATGATTTTGCTCTACCCGAACGATTCATTAAAGAACGTATGGTAGTTAGCTGTGATTACTGCGACACCGCGATGTTCTTTAACGTTGTGTAAGGTTCCGAACCGACTTATCGATATCCACCTATCTAGGCAGACAGATCCAAAACGAAGTCCGTAAGTGAATAACGTCTGGCCGGTGATCGCGGAAGTGGTTCAATTCAGTTCATTTCCAATACTTAGCGGGTGTTTTTGTCTGATTCTTAAAAAATGACGATGTGGGTTTGAAGTAAAACGTTTGACTTAAAGCGATTTAATATTTACTTAACAGCGTCTTTATTGATTTTAAACTCAGTGAACTGACTATGACACGGCTTGAAGTTCTTTTTTCTTCTCTGCTTCTCTACGTTATACTAACTAACTATGAGTCAACTGAGTAATATGTGTTTTTTACCACGGGATAACAAAGGTATAATTCTGTTTTTTTCCATGTGATCGACTTGCTTTACCATCTTTTCTTTACCAATGATCATAATGCGTCATATAAACAAAAGCGTCAGCAAATGCAGATTGAACACAAAAAAAGATGGATAGATAGAAGGACAAGCTTAAAACAATTCAGAAAATAATTTTAAATCTGCCCGATCAATCCTAAGTACTTCATGGCAAACATAAGCACTTCATACATACATCCAGGATACAAAAAATCAAATGCGAAATAATAGGTGTGGCAGAAGAGTGCTTACGTTGGTAAAAGCTTTCGCGTAAGTAAGAAGAACGTAGCAGTAGGTCAAGCAGTCCTTTTTTGCCCTATGTTCCGGCGGTGAAATGGGATCTTTTCTATTTGGTAGACTTAGGATTTTATTGTGAAACAAAAAATACAAATGATTTCGAACTAATTATTGGAAAAATTGGAAATACTACTCATCAGTCGCGATTGCCTTTCGTCTTCCGAGACTGTCCTTAAAAGATGCGAGTCTTTGATATTGTCAGAGAAGCATGCAAGAGATGCCTCATCAGGTCTTCTAAATCATCATCATCGTGGCGGCACACGCCCCGTTATTAAATACTCTACGTGGCTTAGTACGGTTACTTATATCACGACTTTCCAGAATAAGGCTTCATATGGGTAGTGATTGAAATAGTGGTGCGGTCCAAACTTTAGCAAAATATCTCAAAAATCGCCATATATAGATTGAACATAAGAATGGGCACACATCCGGTGGACACACAGCCAGATATAATAACAGGTATTATTGTCTACTGTGTCTATCTCAAGTCTTTCTGGGTGCATATAGCGAGTATCCGAGGTGATGCAGTGCATAAGACAACCTGTCTCTATATTCAATATCGCGGATGAGATAGCGCGATGGTGTGGAATGTCTATTGATCCAAATTATATGTAGACAGTACCAACATTCAAACGTAATGTGTCAAAATTTGATGACATCCCGACCACTAGTTTACACGTTCCAGTTGTTTAGTTAATTACTCAGGGGTGTAACCGGTGAAAATGATAAAGTAATCAATGATTTCGACCTTTCCCCGCATAAAACAACGATGATGAGTAGGTCTACCGACGTGGAGCATTCATGGCCAGAAAATTTCACTGTGCATATGGTGGGATCGGGAAGGTGTGGTGCAATACGACCTGTTGAAACCGATGAATGTTAGTGCAGATGTCCACTGACGCCAATTAAACAAATTGCACAATGTAATGAGTGTTGAAAGAAAGACCAGCGCCTTCTGATTGCCACTTGTTCAGATCGATGCGACATGACGTGGCTGGCACGCGAGTTCGAAATGCTGAAGAAATGCGAAAAAGGGTCGTTGAGCAAATCGATGCCAAACCAATATCGTTCTTTCGACACGGTATTGCCATGGTGCAAGAAAGACGGAAAAAAGTTTTAGAAATCAATGGGAGATATTTTGATTACTATATATTGTACCGATTTTTCCCAATAACTGCCCTTTTCAAGTGAAAAAATTAACAAAATAATGCAACATAATTTTCCCCGATATAAAGACATTTCTCGTACACATAGCTGAGACTACTAAAAATTCGAAAATTCAATGGAATTGTGTACCTTCTTTTTTTCAAAGCATGCGCTATCTAAAGGTATTATTTTAACATAACATAGTTACGGTATTATCCAATACTACGTAGTACTGTTTATGGCATCTCTTGGAAAGGCTTTTCCAAAATATCAGCACAATACCATTAACTATTAAATTGTCAACTGACTACTCTGCGACATACGGATGTGGGCGAGGAAAAAAGAGATTCATCTTTTTGAAGAAGAAGAGAATCGATAAAAATTCTAAAAGCTTGCGTTCGCGGGAATGTGGAAAAATCAATACCGTGAGCATGCTTCCGATAAGCATTTACCATCAATATCACCATCTATTTTATATCGATATGTATTTTTGTGCTTTCAAATCATTTGATATAGTTAATAGGGATAAGAATGAATGGTGAATGGCTGTAAAAAGAAACAAATAAATTTTTAAGCAATTATCGAGGAAGCAACAAAAAGCAAAAACCAATGCATTATGAATTATATTTACGTACAGCACGTTTTTGAAATGCCCTCACGTATAAATTATTATATTTATATATATGTGTATGCTTATGTATGTATATATATATATATATATATATATATATATATATAAAAACAATAAAATTCGTTTCGAAAAAAGGCGTCAACAATTTTTTTTGTTTAAATCTATATATTTTTACAAATAACAAAAAAAAAAAAAAAAAAAAAAAAAAAAAAAAAAATAGTGCATGATTTCGTTTCGTCTTTTGTTTTTTTTTTTTTTTTTTAACTTTAATTTATTACGTAACATGATTCATGCATGTAATTGAAAAGCGAATCAAATAGAAATCAAACAAATATATATAAAAAATTTGTTTAAAAACCAAATAAAAGTAAGAGAGGAACTGTTAACTAGCGATTCTGGTCGAATGCATTAATACTCGTCATGTTTGTCTCATCGTTCGGGGGAAAAAAAAAAAAACAATTTTATAGATATGATAAATGGGCGAAGAGCAAGCATCTGATTTTCATTTAATTCAATAAGTGGCATATGGCGTGCGTTCAATAAATTTGGTTAATGTATGTTATGGTATGGAATACAATCCATGCGTGAAAATAAGTTTAATTTTCACTTTAGCTCAACCGCGTTCGGCGAACGGATGTCAATCATTTTAATATATATAAACAGAATTTTGCAAATTTTTCATATCATTATCAGATTGGTGGCGGTGGGCAGCGAACCGGTCATGGCCATTAGCTAACACTAATCAAGAATGTGTACACTTTACCTTTAAAAAAGTCTTTAAAATGTATTTTTCCGTGTTATACACACTGTAATAAAGTTAAAATAATCTCCGGTGTTGTGTAAACAAAGAAAGAAAAAACATCCCGCATATAACTGAAACGAATAACGAAATTAATATAAAATGGCCTTCCGTATAAAATTGTATTTTGCTATAAAAACTCTTTGAAAGGTCGACTGTTTTTATAACAATTCTACAAAATAATAAAAATTCTATTTCGACTCGAATGGCTTGAGTGTACAAAATTGCGATAGTAGTTCCATTCTCTTCTCTTTCTTTGTTCTCCACATCTAATTCGCTATTTTCGCATTTCGCATTTCACATTTCACATTATCGTAGTAATTTTTGAAAATTTACAAATTCTTGTTTTCGGCAGTAATGCTGAGCAAGATTGCGATGATTACGTGCGCCGTGCTTTCGCTTGTCATTTTCTCTTCTTAATCCGCAAAAGATCCGTTTTAAATAGCCCTTTACTCGTAGAAAGGCACGCGTACAGTCAACAGTGGGCACGGCAGTACGCGTGAGGTCTATAAAGCAGCAGAAGAAAAGGAAGGTGACATTTCGTACAAAGACAACCGATTTAAAAATCTACTGATCATTTGTACATGAGGCACATCGCGAACTGAAAGCCTTAAGATCCGTTTTAAATAACCATGTACTCGTAGAAAGGTACGCGTACAGACAACAGTAAGCATAGCAAGTGAGGTCTATAAAGTATCGGAAAAAATGAAGAAACTTGCAGCTGTCACGTTCCACACCAAGGCAACCGATTTAAAAATCTGCTGATCATTCATACATGGGGCACATCGCCAACTGGAAACATTAGTTTACGATATAGAAATTCTCGCAACATGCGAAATATGTGAGAAACGTTTGAACGCAAGCACAAATGCAGAATTTGTTTTGACGATAGCCTTCCGTAGTTCGTGTAACCCAGTGCAAAGGACTTTAATTTGTCCGAGGCCCTAACCCTGTATAATACCTGGATCGTAGTTTATTAGGACACAAACACAAAATTGCAGTTTTATTGCACGAAAGCCTGCGCCACGGACTTTGGAATTCCTAACCAATCTCATGATTTTTTTTTATCTCAGAAAAAAATTTCCATCAAATTGAAAAAACCAAACGGAGAATTGGACAAGTGATTATGCTCACATACAATACAAGGTCTCCGTGTTATTGGATAAGATGTTTTCCATAACTGTAATGGTTTTAGGGTTTGCGAGCTACGAAAGATGTGTTATGAAGTTATCTTCTTCCTTTTTTTTTCTTTGAGCAAGGGACTGAATGCTACCACATATATAAGAAATAGTTGTGAAACACACAACTGATTGTGTATACGGGAACCAGCAAGTAGCGAGATTATATTCACATTTCTATATTTACATCTCTTCAAAATTTCATCGCTGAAGGATACAAAAGCAACAGCAACGGTCAGCAAAGAGTATGCATTCGTTTGTTTGTGCGGCTAATGGGACTTTAGTTCAAAATTCAATAAAAACCGTAGAAAAATCTCATAAAATTGTAATGAACCTTGAAAAAAGTTTGAACAAATTGATTTTAATGCGAATTTGCTTTTAAATGCCATAAGGATCTTGCAGATAGCGATTTTTATAACCACCGTCGAGAGATAAGTAAGCATGTGTCGTCTCTTCCGCTTCCTTTGTAATGCGGAAAAGTATGCGCAAGAAGGAATTAATTCAATCATTCGTCGCTCGAGCGCTCAGCATCACAAAAACTCGCATAGAATATTAAAGTCCGCTTTCCAATCAACCCATTGACACACACTTCGGCACTTGCCAAAATATTTCAATTTTTCACATTGCTTTTAGGTCACTGCTCCTAGGGCGAATACAATCTTTTCACTTAATTTCTTTGTCTTTCTATTTAGTCTTAAACAGATTCGTTGTAGAGAGTTATATATAGTGTCGTAGTGTGTAGTGTTACTTAGACTCAGGGTTTGTTGAATTAGGGAATCTTTCAACTTAATAAGCCCACTTTTCTGACGACTTATAGATGTCGCTGAACGATTGAAAAATTCAATTCACACAATTGATTGGTTCCTATTGATAATTACGAAGGGAAATGGGTTTGACGGAGAAGAGCGCAAAGAGCAGTCTGGTCGAATGTTACCGTTGTTCTCTCCCAGATCCCCAAAGAAAAAAATTTAGAATTTTAATCTTCGCCATCGAAAAATACCAGCGCACATACCAAGGTTGTTATTCCATTTTTGTTTTTTTTTTTCAAGCGTTAAAATTTTTCAAACAGGGTTTCATTTACTAGTGTAAGCAATTAGTGTTAAATTTGAATTAGTGTTAAATGCATTTGGCTTTGCAATTTTAAAAATGTACGCTTGAAAGTCGAAATGAACGACAGTTGTTCGTAACCCATCCCCACAGGTGAGAAGTGAAAAAATGATCAATAGTCTGCAGTAGTTAGAAAAATTAAAAAAAAAAGAAAAGGTAACGACAGTATAGTGGACTACACATTATTTTAATTAATACCTTGGAAGAATTATACAAATTGTTGTTGGTAAAAGTAAAGCTAATTTTCCCATAAACACCTATTCACAGTTGGCGGTGTTCGAGTGAGAGGATCAATTGTTTTCGCGTAATTTATGCTTAGTGTATATTTATGTAACCTGGTCAAAGTTGATTACGATGCTTCTCAACGTTTCTGGGATTGAAGAGACGTCTTCCACGCACTTTAGATTTATGTACACTTCAAACTAATACATACTTCCTTATGAGTATAATAAGATTATAATAGCCATATTTTAAAGGGATATAATCCCGATATTCCCAATATATAAAAAGCATGATTCAAATATGATAATGAGGGAAAAATTCCGAATTTCCAAGTGAGTAAAGAAATGTAAAACAGAGGAGGGAATAATGAGAAATGTTTGTTTAAGAGTCGGATAGCGAAATTTTGTTTGTTTAGGTTTTATTTTATTTATTGCTTAAATATTTTGTAAATAAATTTACAAAGTATGAATTTTGAAAGGCCGGCAAATAACGTGGATCATGTGCGGGTTTAGATTTCTATATTCACTCTATTACTATTGCTTTGATCGATCAGATATGACTGACATCGATCAAGTTTACGTTTCAATTGCGATGGACAGTCAGTAATTGCCTATGCGGACCGGACATAATCTTAACATTGATGAATCAATTGTTTCGAGATATGTTTAATTCGAATGCAATGCTTTTTCGATGCAGGCCCATTTACGGATTCCACATACGGAATACTTGCGTTCTCAAGGCTTTGAGATTTTGTGACTTAATTGCACGCATTATCGACAGGTATTTTCACTATGCTACTCCCGATGAAAGAAAGTTCAAAATATCCGCTTCAAAGTGTTTATTAAGATTAAATTACAGACTGAATGGTTCCGCGACATTGACTTAATAAACTTTGCACTGAACATTGTTTAGGTTTGGCGACGATACTCACTCCGATCTTTGATGCTTGAAAAACAAACAGAAAAATACAAACCTTCGATGATCTCGCATTGAGTAGGTAAGCACCCAAGAAGAGTACTTGGGCTGATAAGGCGTATATACGTAATTAAGAGAAATCTTGTATGTTAGTAATCAAAAGATTCCATGTAAGCCATGACATGTTTTTTTTTTTCTTTTTTTTTCGCTTTAAGCTCAACAAGTATAAATCACAAAAATTCTCAAAATTTTCTAAACTTCAGCATTGAACTAAACTGTATGTTAGTTTGTTCTTTTTTATTTTTTTTTTCGCTGATCTTTTCATTTCACATTTCGACATTTGATGTCAGCTTTCATTCAATTTTGTGACAAGAAAATCTTATTAAAATTCTTGTTTTTCTTTTTTTAAACAATATTTTTAAAAATATTATTGTTAAACGCGCCACACAATTCAATATATAGCGTACCTAGCGTACGAGAGTGCATATATGTAGTTACATCTTCGCCTTTATATGGATTGTATGATATCTGAACTAATTTATCGCCGGCAGGGGGTTAAAAACGAATGAGAAAACGCATGTGTGTAAATGTCTACAAGAAAGTATTTCGAATACAGTCAGTGAACAGCTGTTGCAATTTGTGTGAAAATGATAGTCAAACTTGTATTTGTATTTGCTTTTATTCATTCTTACATATAGAAAGCACGTCTCAAGATGTTACGAAACATACGTTGCTGCTCGTTGTTTATTATTATTGTTTTTTTTATTTTTTATTTTTTTTTCTTTTCTCTTTCCAAATTACAAAGACTACATTTTGCTTTATTTTTTTTTTTTTTCGTTCTTCTGATAAAGCAGCACAAGTATTATTACATGTATTGTTGTTAATCCTCCCGGGTATTTTTTAGTTCAGATATCAAGTGACACTGGATTGGGTATTTGCTTAAATAATAGCTGCGAAAGTAATTACCATAAAATAAAATAAAGAAAAAAAAAGAGGTTGCAAGTGCTTCCGTAAACACGAATTCATCATCAAAACGTTAAAGGAAATTTTCCAATAGACTTATCGGCTTACAAAATCGACGAATCAGCAAATCTCTGATGGATAACCGTGTTCGTTTGTAAGCCATACAACGTTTGAGAACGTATCTAATATATACAACAATTGCTCATATGTACGCAAACTCCACGTACAATAAGGTAGACAATCAAAAAGACACCCTACAGTGGGCCCCGGGCCGCGATTGAATGCCCTACTCCCGCCTACAATTGTTCATGTATGGACTTTGTCGGAATAAGGTGCTATACAGGAAACGAGTCATTTTCAGTAGAAATCGTCTTTGGGCAAAAGCATGTCATGCCGTATACCGAATTTGATCTAAATATTTTGAATACAAGAAAACAAGGCAGACAGATGGACAGGCGAACCAGCTCAAGGTACCTCATGAATTGCAGCCTGTAGGTGGAACACAAGAAAACAACAACGGATTCACGGACAGACAAGCTTAAATCGATTAAAGCCAACCCATGGATGGATCTATGCAAAGTCTTTCTGATTGTCATGCAGATCCGCACAAACTTGATGTACTTGATGATGTTGATGACTTATACCAAAAGTAGTGTAAGCTACAACGATCGCTTTTCGTAAACCAATGTAATTACTGGGCAAGCCAGTGTGTCTGTCTGTGTATTATTTAAAATACTTTTTAATCTAAGAGTTTAACCCGTTAACTGCGTATGCGTGTCCATTCAAATTTTCATTTTCGTGCGTCAAAGATTACCAGTCGATAACAAAAAATTCAAAAGCTTGCTATCACTCAAAAAAAGAAGAAGAAAAAATGTAAATTAAATCATTTGGTATAGAAGTTATTCCCCGTATCGTCTAGAGCAAAGAAACCGAAAGTAATATGTGATTATGGTAAGCAAACGGTCGGTGTAGACATACGGAATGGAGTAATTGCATCATAAGCACTTCCAAGACAACAAGTGAGAAAGTTGTTCAAGAAACCGTTTCATTCTTGAACTCCTGCTGCCTTCTATGTTGTTCTCGAAAAAATACATTTTCTCGCCAATTTTTTGTATTTGTTGTTATGAATTTTTAAAATTTTCAATAACAATATCTTTGTCAGCAAATGAATTATTGGTTTTTTATCTAATAAAAACGAAATATTATTCACTTTACTTTGATTTTGCCGTAAAATTTATTATGCGAACATTTGTCTTGCATTTGACGTCTACACGCGTCATTGGTCGATTTTAATTACGTACTGTGTGAGGGACTTTTGAAGACTAATTACGCAGCTAACCGGTTAATTTGAATACTCGCACAACTTGTGTTTAGCTATAAGCACGCAAAGCGCAAATTCATTTTATTTTAAAAGCGAATTATTTGAAAACAATTGATTGCTTAAAGTTCCGTTTGAGAGAGAGAGAGAGAGAGGAGGGAGATCTTTAAAATCTTCGTCATCGATGCCGGTCGTGGTCGAATATAGTCTTAATTTTATCAAGGCCATCAGCTACTAGTGGTTTCACGCGAATTAGAAGGTTTATGTCCTCCACAGTTGCAGTGGAAAGAGGTCCTATTACTCACTACGATCAGCTTTGGTCATAGCTATAGGGAATGCTCAGTCGGTAAAGGCAAAATTCTTTTCGATTGCGCACACGTCCGCTACGCTACGATCTTTTCCTTTCCATCTCTTTTTCCTTCTTAACAGAAAACAAGATATAAATTATATGTAGATATGAGAGAGCGAATAGCTTTGTGGCAGCCCCTTCGATGGGCTTCTGCGAAGCCGTTAGATGTCCTCGGAAGCATGCATGCTACAATGGATATTTCAACGTAGACGTGCGGGTAAGCAGCTGAACCATTTTCATGCTTGAGACTGTGCACTGAAAATGTTCATATAAAGTTGGAGTAAAGTTCTATCGCAAACGTGGGTCATTAACGCGCATTATCCATGTAACCAAACATTCAAACTTCACTCTATTTGCTCCTTTTTCGAACTCTTACAATAAATCGTAAATATTCCAAAACCTCACAATAATTATTCATCGATTATGTTCTGCGCCATATGCGGCAAGAACACATTAAGTTTGTGCAGATACATTCGACACGCGGAACGATTTGAGATATGCTTACCTTTTATTACTACAATGTGCTCAGCACAATTGTTTTATATCAATCTAAAACTGTTTGCCCACTCGTATTTATGCTATCTGCTGATGCATTATGGTGTTCAGTTTATCGATCGGAATTAATGAGATGCTTCAATAAAATTTGCTGCACTAACACGAAGTGAACCCTCTTCAAAATGAATTGGATCGTATCGATTTTACAACCACCTCTCTTAAAACACTTTATTTTCAAAAAGTTGTTGTATGAAGACAACTTGAACTATGATAGTCGGACAAGGTCGACTATTAAATACCCTACTCCATTGCACGTAGTACAATGCTTTTTTAATTTTAGCATCAAACTTTTTCTTGGTACCATGTAAATGGTCTGTTTTAATGAGAACCCTTATATGGAAGGAACCTTAACGATTTTAATTGGAAAGTTTTCATCTTGTCTTGAAATCATTACTCTTTGTCGCTAAACCTTATAGTACGTATGGTACAATGAAATATTAACGTTGTATGGATGTATGCAACACCCAAAAGGACTTGAGGTTGACTCACCTTTTATTATACGCTTCGTTTCATAATTACTTCTACCTGCCCGCCTGTCTGTCTTGCTTTCTTGTATTCAACCTACAGGCCCTAACCTCTGAAATATTATCGTAAACTGACATATTTGATGCAAGGACGAAGACTACTGACAACGGCGAGGATCGGACCACTTTTTCTACCAATTCCTATATAACACCTAATTTTGAAAAGACCTCATATGAATAACTGTGAAATAGTGGAGTGGAATTTAAGGGCGAATCGTGGCCCACTATGGCGTTTTTGCTTGGTTTGTTTTAAAATAACCAATAAATTGACCTCCTTGTCGTGAATAAGCTTATTTGTCAGAAGTGTTGCTATCCACGTGATTGTTAATAGGAAAGTTTATGCGGAAGGTGTTTCCAAAAAAATGGTCCCATCCCATCTATATTTGCCAAGTTACGAAAATACTCTGTGCTCTATCGGTTTTTGTATGAAAATAATCAAAGGAGTGTCAGGCTTAAGTAAAACCACAATCCTTTAAATATTAAAAGTCCGCAAATCTAATATTCCCTTGAAAATATATTAAAAACAAGTATTATTTAAAACTTCATAAAAACAGTTGAGGTAAATAAAAAAAAAAACAAAAAACTTTTTTTAAAAATATCCAGCAATTATTTTCAGCTTGATAAAGCTTCGTTTGAAAACTTGAATGCATCCCCAAACCATATCAGGTTAATATAATTAAAGGTAATCATCGCAGTGCTGTGCTTGTGAAGCGAAGTATATTCTAATAAATGCTCTCTGGTCATGCTTGAAGTATTGTGAATAGATGCAACAACAATAAAGTTAAAGCTGAATGAAGCTAGAAATTCGCATTAACAAAACTTTGATGAACTTCCGTTACCTGCTTAATCATATACATAATTAGTAATAGAATAAAATTAGCAATAGAAGTACCAGAGGCTTCTGTTTAATTTTTTAAAAATATTTATTAAAAATTCATTAAATAAAAATGATAGAATAAACAAAATGAAAAAAAAAACAAAAACAAAAAAAAAATTTATAAATTATTATTATAGACAAGCACGAAAACACCATATAATCATCGATGCAAGCTATTAATAACTATTATTTTTTATTTATTGAAAAAAAAACAAACAAACAAACATACATAAATAAGTAAATAAATCATACCTTGAATAGAGGCTGCTGTTCATCATCTATCTATCCGACTAAAGAACCACAACAACTAACTATCAATGAATTTTATTCGATAAATTATTGAAATCGAACACAAAACTAATAACTAACAGCAATACAATCCGATCAAGCAAACCACTTATATCCACTTATAATAAACATTTTTGTAAAGGGCTTACTATTCATGCGAAATCTTATATGGAGTGGAGTCCAAGAAATGGAGCCATCTCTTTCAAAGTTTACTCATTTACCCAATACATTGTTATTAATATGTTAACACATTACCGAATAGACTTTTCTGGCATATAAGGTTTTACATTTCCTGAGAATCGGTATGTGCGATGGTATGCAAAAAATAGACTTATATGATCCAAATTCGGTACAATTGATTTCTTTGTTGATTTACCTTGTCGAACTAATTTTCACCATAAAATATTCCAAGTTATAACTGTCCACTATAAATATAAAAATTCAGTTTTCGTGGGAACGGGTTCAATAAATTGTCCCAGTCGAACCAAATTTTTATATAACGACATTTTAAAATAAGGCGTCAGACATAGGGAGTGGTAGGAAAAGTGAACCAATCCGAAACGTTTTTAAGAGAGTTCACCTTTGGATAAAAATATTTTAGTAAACCAAGTTTCATCAAAATATCTCAGAAATTGCGCCCTTTAAGTTGAACACAAATTTACGTGGACATACATTAGACGGACAAACAGGTATAGATCGACTGGTATGATGAAAGGTCAATCTATCTTAAGCCCTTCTGGGTGTTACATACACCGGCACCCACTTAATATACCCCGTACCACGGGTGATGTAGGATATAACAAACTCGATGTTGCCAGTCCCAAAAATATCGTCCAACGATAACGAACAAACTAACGCACATGATGGCCTCAATTGCGAATCAAATCAAATCACAATAAGGCTCGCATTCCTTTCAACTCGCTTTTCGCCTTTTAGCCTCTGATGAGGAGATAAAAGTAGTTCCGAAAGACATCTTCTGTTAACAGATTACAAGAATTCAGAAATCGACAGCCAGGACGCCGTTAGGCTTTAAGTTCACTAGACAGTGACTTGCACCTCTTAGGAATACTTTGACTCCGCGTTAGAGAATTTGACAAATTAAAAAGAAAATGAAAATGAAACAATTTACAAATGGTTTTAAGCAACTAATTGAATGGTTCGGCAAATTGAATTATTAACTTAACTTGCAACAAATGTTCGGACATAACCTCAAAAAAAAAAAAGAAAGAAAGAAAACGAATATAACATCAGTTTGTAAACAGGGCCATATTCACATCAAATTTGTACAATTATGTGAAGAGATTTTAATCGAAAATGTTACATAAGGGAAAAGGGCAGAGAATAAATAGAGAGATAATATTAAAGAATAATTTTGGCCTTTCATTTGCTCTTCATTTGCGTTTAAAGCATTTGAAGTTTGATCAAATTGAGCCAAATCGAATACGTGATCGTGGATTATGTTCGTTGCAATACATACATACTTCGCCTACTTGACGATTTGTTTCCATATCAATATCTGAAGAATTTGGTGACTGATGGTTGAGTTCGTCTTTGTATATTTTTTGCAAAATTCTGCATATGCGTGTACCTTGTAGGTCGTACAAGTTCGCATTTTTATTTGTATTTCGAAAGTGGTAATTAATTCTATTGTGGAAAAAGCGACGGTTAGTTAGAAAAATTTCCCAATAATCTGAAACCGATGTGGCCTTAATTGGTCTCATAAATGTCTTATGCTTTAATTTAGCATTTCTCGTTCTCGAATCGAGATCCGTTGCATTTTATAGCTCAAAGCAAACAAATGGCTAATAATTTATAAATTACATAATAAATAATGTAAACATGTCTCTTCTGCTAATATATATACATATATATATGTAATGAATTTAATAATGTGGAACTCGATTCGAGCCAAAGCTTTAAAATTTAATTGTTTTTTTTTTTTTTCATTTAAATGAAATATTTTTACCATTTTTACCGTTTCTTAGCTTCTATTGCCATTGAGTTTAGATGTTTCACTTTGATTGACTGATGGATGACTTTTATGTGAATTTTATATGCTAAGTTTCAAATGAGAAGCTAATTGCTTTTGTTTCGTGTGAAGAAATAAAATAATTTAAACAACAAGCGTTAAAAATTAGCGTAAACTTACGAAATAAAAAGAATTTTTATTATATTTGAAGAGAACACTCCACTCCGTTGATGTTTATCATCAAAAATTGATTTTTTACTACCGCGAAACGAAAAAAAAGAAGAAAAAAAATTTTTCGTTTCCTAAGGTGAATCTTTGATATCCGTCTCGTATCAGATCAATGCACAAAATGTTCCGCAAAGTTTGTAAGCGATTAAAACACATACATACATAGACTGATGTTACTATTGAAAGAGGAATTTTGATGGACATCTCTTTCGCAAAGGGGTCTTTTGCTCGAACGTATGCCAAACAAGTGAAATTAGAAAAACCGACAATTTGTGAATATTTAAACTGTAATTACGTCTATAAAGTGAAGGGGGAAAAAACATTTTATTTTTTCGCTTTTTTTGTTTTTTTGTTCGTTATCTACTCGTCGGAAAAGGGTAGCATTTCGTTTTCGGTTGTGAAGTTATATTCAAATATAGAGCAAATTTTGAAAGAATCGAAAAAAAAAAAAGTTGTTTGAATAAAACTGAAGGATTGTTGATCAAGGGTCCATCAAATATTAGTTTCATTTTTTCGCAGTAGTGCCAGTTAGGCCACAATAGGTAGATAAACTGTTGCATATGGAATCTCATACTTGACATAGTGCAAAATCTCAACTAACTAACACAGACATATTTTGCTTACTTATTTTGCTAATCGGGAATAATCCTGTTTTAACAACATTTTGACTTAAAGTCTTCTCTGAGACTCTATCGATGATTTAAGGCACCTCTGTTAAGGCGTTTGGTTTTTGTCTTTGCTAGTTATTTAGTTATCTAACTTCACACCCTCGTGTCGTTAGCTGATTTCGGAAATCTCTATGAAGACCGATCAAAGCGAATCTATAATTGGATTGAATCCCCGCCTTTAACACCATGCGCCGTTCAGATATAACTTAAACAAACAGTTTATCTGATTTAGTGAAGCCTATATTTTACTTTTCATTACTTTTGTCATCGATACTTGCTGGCTCTTTAACTGGGATCGAAATGAAATTAATGAACTCTCAGCACGCATCAGCCCTTGAATGATGGAAAATGTGTTTTGCATCAGCACAAGTACTTTTTAGCTCTCATCGGGCCGGTTCCTTCAATTAGCATATTAGATTAGGAAAACACAATCGAACATTTACAAACACTACGCCCTTCCTTCCACCAAGTCTTTCTATAATCCTTCCTGATCCTCATCATGCCCGCACTTTAGTGGCTGGTCGTCCAGAAAAAAAAGAAATAAGAGATATGATGGACTCTATGTCGTGTCTTGGGGTAACTCTAAATAGCCAACGTAACTTTGACGTGCACTTGGACAGTATTTCCGCTAAGACATGTCTTACACTACGGATATTATGCATTCTAAACTTGTGCTTCCCGGTTCAAATTAAAGACAAAATTGTTCTGGCTTTTCGTATGTCGCATGCGAACTATTGTATTAAAGTTATCTCTGACTGTTCGTCTTATAATGTGGAGAGATTTAAAGTGATTGTCAACCGGCCTACACCTAGACATTTAGGGTAATGGTTATGTCTTTTGCCACATCTATACAGGAGCTAATTAAGGATTGGTATCTCGTGATTCTTTTGACATCTTCGTCGAGTACCGAACTGCCCCAATTGAGGAGTTCAACTTGTATACGCATTTCCATAAAATGAAAAAGTGGTTTCAAATTTGGATAAAAAGCCTTGCGAGCTGCAACACAATTGTTAATGCAAGTGTGAAGCTTCCCTTTAGCGAGCTTCTAATTTCACTCCGGCAAACCACCAGCGACATTGATAATAGAAATGCAAATGTAGGGAATAATTTGCGTATAAATAAATCAAGCTTTTTATTTACTCGCTGGTAAGAATTTAATACAAAATTTAAATTTTTCATTCCAAGCCTTCGCGAACTTAATTGCGTGAACAGGTAACTATTTGGTGTAATAACTAACAATGTTGTGCATAGCGTGAGATAAATACAGTTACATATATTATATCAATATTTTAGGCAGTTTGAGAGCAAGTGAAAGCATTTTCTGATTCTTGTTAGAGACCAATTGGGGAGCTATTAAGGTCAGATTACGTAAAAGCAAAAAATTACTTTTCCTTAATTAAATTTCAAATATATTTGGTTTCTTCCTATCGTGCGTTCTTCTTTTAAATATTTTTATCGCTTCTTTTACGCTTAATTCGCTTAAATTTAAATAAATCACTTGAAATGATTGTTTTTTCTTTATTTATTTTTTTTTATTTATTGTTTTTTTTTTTTAAGTGTAAGATGAAACCGATTACATTCGTTACAGTTGCAAGTAATGTAAATGGCACGATGTTATAAAATATATAGTTTGCGTATACCTTGTCAACGGGGCAATGGAAAACGTTACTCAAGTGCTTCTACAGTGAGCGATTATCAACGCAATCGAGAGACAAAGTTTAAAAAGTGACATTGCTAACATAACTGCTTGAGGTGAAAAATAGAAAATGATACTCGCCGAAGCTGCAAGTGAATAAATTTCTATGCGGTTTCATATTAAATTTGTAGGAGATAAAATTCAAGCAGGATTTTAAATTCCATCTCGAGTTGTACATCAGATTTTTGATTTTTAAAAGCAAATGCTCCTGTTTACCCTTTTTCTATTACACCCTACACCGCCAGATGCGGTACAAGGGCATATTATATTGATGCCGGTGTATACAACGCCCCGAACGCCCCGAAGTATTTGAGATACATTCACTTTTTATTATATCGATTTAAGCTCGTCTGTCCGTCTGTCAATCCGGCTTTTTTGTACTTTTTTGCACTGTAGGTCGCAATTTTTGAGATATTTTGACGAAATTTGGTACGCCGATGGATTTTGGTTCAAGGACCATATGGAAAACGGCTCTGATCTGACCGCTTTTACGGCCACTTCTTATATAACGTCTTATTTTGAAAAGTTGTTATGTAAATAACTGCATTAAGCGAAGTGCTGATGCTTCAATATTTACTCGTTTTACTCGTTTTAATATTACTTTTCGATTTGGCAATAAGAACTTAGATTCGAAACTAATTGCATATTTCAAAATGACTATCTTGCGAGTTTGTTATTTTAGAAAATGCCTTAGCGAGCTGCTTATGAATAAAAGAAAGTTCCATGCCATGTGTAGTGCCCTCCGTACAGGGTAACCAATTTAATAAATTTGAAAAGATGGTATTGTCAGCGGAAAGGAACGGTACGTTTTTCCTTTCGCGTGTACTACTAAATCATGAAATTGTATCCTTTATGAGTTGATTGCAGTGGCAGTGATGTCTACCTATCTTCGATTGCTGCAGAATTACACGCGTTATCGTACACATAACAGGGCTGGTTTCTTTTCGGTTTCTCATGTATGTGTGGAACCATGATTTCTGGCTAACTTCCTGCCCTGGTCGGGAAAAGTATCTTTATGGGAAATGAGTTTGCTTGCGTACATGCTCATGACCGGGAAATAATCGATTAAACGGGCAAACACCATGTAAAAATTGGGTTAAGAATAAAACATAGCGCCAGGCTCGCTAATAAATTAATTTCATATCGAAAATTTTTAACCGATTATCGGAACGTTGTATCTTATGAATTTTCTTCGTCTGTTAATAAAGAATATTTTATAAAAGTGCTACGAAAGCGATTAAACTTGAGACTTGGAAAAATATTAAATAAACATTTTTCGTTTTGTAAACACATTTATCTCATTTTTCGAGTACAATTCCCTTTTTTGTGCTTTTGTATACACGAAAGAAGGTATATATTTTGCCACGTCACGTCTTAAAACTGGTGAGCTATGTGCAGTGATGATAACAACAATAAAATTTTAGATTCTGATTTCGTTATTTAACAAGATGAACCTGCATGTACTGAAAGCGGCACACAACCCACAGGCAACAAGCTAACATTTTCAAAACTTCAGTTTCTGATCTTAACTGATTTCGACATTTCGATGACTTCTAATTTTGTAAGGTGCAGCTACATCATTATAGTCTGGAGTCTTCGTGGGGAATACCAGAAGCATAAGCTATGAAAATGTGCGTGTTGATGCAGCTTACTATTGCGATTTTTACTGCTTTGGAAGTTTCAAAAATAGACGGTTGAAGGACGGATAAATGTGGCTGCACAAAGCCAGGTTATAGTCATAATGGAATCTCATTAGTGTTGACCGAATCTTCCTTGTCTACGAGGTCCTATTAGAGGACTAACTACACTTTTTTCGGGTTTTTTATACCTTAGGGAATACCTGCATAAGCTTAAGGTACCACTTGGTCCAGTTGACAAGGCGCTTTAATAATAATCCTTTTTCAGGCAATTGTCTCTTTACTTGTTGCTTGTCGGAGAGGATGTGCAAAGGCTTTTGATAATTGAAGGGACTCTTAGTTGGCAATGTTTTACGTTGAACTGTCGATTGTAGATATGGTGGTCAAGTGGAAAATTAACTTTAGGTTTTTTTTTAACATTTCTGCTTCTTTAAGCGGTACAAGATTTTCTTGCCAACAATTCATGTTCAGTTTAGTACACATCTGTACAAATGACATTTAAATTATTTGGTCGTTATGTTACGCGTTGTGATAATGTTGTTATGCCATCGACTTGGTGAAATTTATCTTATGTCCTCCTCACGTTCTTATTTTTTCTCCTCCTTTTTTTACTCCATTCCCTTTCGTTCATATAATTTAAATTCAAATGCATTTATATTCTCTTTGTCTCTGGCTTCTACTACCGTGCCTTTGTGTAGTCATATACCGAATAATGAATTTGTCATAAATGTCATTCCGTGTGTATGTATGGGTATAAACATTCAATGGCATTTCAACTATGTATCTATTGTATGCTTTATATAGAATAAAGACTATTGCGGACTGCCACGGGAAAAGAAGAGAGACAAGCAGTAGAAGCAGATTTAATAGCCATTCATTTTAACGCTGATTACGGTCATTTGAAAGTTTTGACACTTATTTATAATTTAAAATACATAAATATATAAGAAATGTTCTTTCTCTTCTTGAAGAACATTTTGTAGTGTCATATAAACTTATTCCGAAGATCGTAAATTTTATTGTCAAGACCATACTGCCACGTAAATGTATGTAACAAAGGGAAGAAATAACATATATTTTAGCACAGCGGGTAATGTATATATGTATGTATGTGTGTATATCGGAAGAGATTTCGCTTTTTATATAAAACAGACAATAAGCGCGTACGCACAGTAAATGGTTGCAGACTTTTAGCTGTGTGTGCTTAGTAGGTCAGCAGAAAATAAAGAAAAAAGCAAAAAATAATAGAAAAATTATTTAAAACGAAAGAAAAGAAAAACGAAAGAAAATTGTGAACCGATAAAAATAGGTTTAAACAAAAAAAAAAAAAAAAAAAAAACAGCAGCAATTTTAAGTATATTTGTATTGATGGCTCTTTCATTTAAATTATTGCTGGATAAGGATATAACGTAAACTATGCCAATTAGGTTAAATCCACATTGCAGGACCCGAACGATTGCCTAATTACTGATTGAACATATGCTACGTTATTAGGAATGTTCCCAATTTTTTCTACTAAATACAACGTCAACACATTACAGAAATTCGTCTGCGGACTTGCTTAACTAAAGTGAAAGCGATCATTTTATGAAATGATTAAGAATTTGTGATGAGGAATGTATGGCAAACATTTAGTGGAGATGGAGAGTTTTTTCTTTCAATTTTTTTGCCTTTCAATGACTCACCATATCAAGCAACTAAATACTGATATCACATCAGTGAGCCGAGAACCTGCAGAAACCGGTATTCGCAAAGGCAAATCAAGGTACAAGCACCTAAATTCGTTACAAGATCCCCTTGGTCCGAAAACATCTACTTTCATCTTAAGAATTGACGGCTTCTCCGCTTATAGATAGGACTATACAATAAATATTAGTTTCAGCTTGAGAGGATGGTATCGCTGTCATTGACTCCTAACTTTAATTCACATTTTCGATAACATTATGTCGGTCCATGATTCGTGGCGAAACCACATCGAACGAATATAAGTAAATTTCATTAGATCTTTATCAGGCCAGTTGGGTGGTTATTTTTCTTATATACTGCTATCTCCATAAAGCGTTTTTGGGCTTAACTGAATCCACATTTGTGGTTCGATAGTCACGAAAGATCTCTGTTGTAAGCTCCAACAATCGTTGATGATGATAAAGACTAAGCAGCAGATCACGTGATTTTCATAACAATCCGCATACACGTTAGGATCCAAAAAATAGACCTATGTAATCCAAATTCCCTACCGGTAATTTTTTCGTCAAATTGCTAGTGTGGGCCAATTGTCATCATAAAATAATAAAAATTAAACCTTTTTCTGGAGGGCAGCTTACTATTCACGAGAAAGCTAATATAAAGGGGGGTCCAAGAAATATACCCGTGCGGTTTAAATTTGAGCCACTTTTGACGGGTCATGAACCTTTCGTGAGTTATTTGTGCCGCTTCAAATTACGAGCAGATAACGCAAGCGACGTTTGCCAAAGCGTGAATGGCGATGCGCAGCATACTGCGTCACCGACATAACCGAATAAACTAACAGACCTCTGAAAAAGGAAATGATGAAAGGATGTCTTTAGTTAGTTAAATTCGAGCTATTCGTCACACACGTTCAAACCGATAGCTTTATTTTTGCAACCAGAAGAATATTTACCGCAAACATTCCACAGACTGAGGGAAGGACATGCTTAACGGTTTAGCATTTGATGCTTTGTTATATAGATAAGTTGTCTATAAAACTTCATTGTGGTTGTTGTAAGCGTTCTGACAAAATGAATATACTCGCACATTTTCGATAGCGAAAAGCGTAACAAGTAATTAGCACTGATTCTGTTTCATTAGATTGAGTTAATAGAACCGATCTCTCGCTTACGTTAAACTTAAGCAACTTTCTTTAAGTGAATTTATTTATCCTTTCTTAAAATCGTTTTAATTAAATTTTATTTCCAGTACAATAATTGCTTTTCATCGTTTCTGTGAATTCAAGTAAGCGATTATGCAATACATACCCATAAGTATGTATGTATGTATGTATGTATGTATGTAATGGAAGCGTTTTAGAGTTCTCAACTTTATTTCTATTTCATTTTTATTAATCAAAAGAATCTCTTCTGCTTTTTCTTTTTCTATAGAAATTTCTATATTGATTATAAATGAACGATTGAATGAATGAGTTGGATGAGTGGAGACCTATGTGGTTTTCTCTCGTCTTTGGTCTTATGGTAAGCTTTTTCTTTACATTCAACTAATAATCATCAGCACCGTAGCTATCATGATGATCTTTATCATTTAAATTGATTTACAATTCATTTTTAAACACAATAAAAACGAAAAAAAGAAAAAAAGAGAAACGAGAGAAAAAAGAAATCGATTTATTAAATACTTTGAGAGTAAAAAGTTTTTTTCCTTCTTTTTTTAAGCACTTTATTAGCACTTCAATTAATTTTTAATTGATGCTTTTTTAATCAGGCTGCCGTTCGGTATGCAAAAGGCCAATAAATGGAAATTACTTTAATGTTTCATATATCGAAAAATTGCAGGCAATCGTTATCATGGAGAGCAAAAAGCATTTCAAGTTATTAAGGAAGCAGAATAATTGAAACACAGAAAAAGCATTTATCGTAATTGAGAATATTTCCTTTAATAGATTATATACTGATTTGAATGGAATAATTTGAGCTTTGAATGAAACTGAATTCTTTCACTCTTTCACCGGTTGCCGAACCGAACGAATAGCGAACGATTAAATAATGAATTTTAGTGAATTTATTTCCCATCTTAGTCCCTTTCGTTGCCATCAATGCTAGTAAAACAAGTAAGGACATTACCCGTTGGTCAAGGCCGACTGGTAGATACCCTAAACCACTTAGCCTAACGCATTTCTCTACTCATTTTGGCAATAATACACCAAAAGTCACACATTATTTTAATGTAAAAACATACCTTTCATGAAAGACCCCAAAAAATAGATCTATGTACGCCAAGTTGAGTAAGATTGATTTCTATATCGATTTACCGTTACGAACTAATATTCATCATGAAATATTAAAAATTGTACCTTTTTACTATATAATGATTGAGTTTTCAATTCGTGGGAACAGTTATATGAGAGAAAGTGCAAAAGGTTGCCTCAGCCGAACCATATTTTGCATATCAATTTAGAGTCTCTATAAGTCTCTATATACTATTACAGAGCGAGTGGTGTCACGAAATTTTGAAAATTGCAAGTTTTTTCCATATAACGGCTTTTCAAATTAGAGCGTTGTGTGGACAGTGGTCGAAAAAGTGGACTGCTTTAAACCACATTCACTAGCGTTTGTCCTTGGGCCAAAGCACGTCAGTCTACAAATTTTGATCAAAGTATCTGAAAAATTACGATCTGTAACTTGAACACAAATTTAAATGCAAAGACCTCAGACAGATTCTGAATCAATCGGTATAATTAAAGATGGACATACGACTTTGTACGTGTTACATACATCCGTACAAGCTTAATATACCATGTACCACAAAGAATACAATCGCATAATGGAGAAGTTTAGTATTCTAGGCAGAGATTTTTGACATTGACTCCTTTTGGCCGTACATGGTAGTACGTAACTTTGCACTAATTTGACTCTAAGCCTGTCAAGAGCAGTCAACAAACAATTGACTTTAACTTTGTAAAGCACTTCCTAAAAGCCAACCATGTTGCTCAGTTTCCTTTGGTACATAACTCTATTATGGTCGTATAACGAATCGTAGAAGTGTGTGTAACAAGTACAATCAAATCGCCTATAAGGTGGAGAGAAAATTTCGACGAGTTCTCCTCATGATGCGCCTCCGTCTAGGTACAAGAACGCTTCGACAATTCAAAGGGCATCCACCTGAGTGGCCGAGTCAATCGTCGTGGTTTATTTCCCTAACTAACTCAACAATCAAAATAATCGTAATAATAACTCGAACGGTAAATTTATTTATGGCTGCTTTTATCCGATGATTGATGACAATTTTTAACGGTTATTCGCAATTGCAATTAAGTGGAAAGTTCGTGAGGCATTGGTTTCTTTGAGTTTATTACTTATTACTGAGATTCTATATAAAACGATATGAAGCCATTTAACTTGTGTTAATCCGAGTTCCACAGAACGCATTTCCCAAATTGAATTAATTGTATTTGTCGTATAACATGATTTCCATAAAAGGCCGTATGAATTAATCGCCTTATGGGAGACTTGACTGTGACACTTAATGCGATGTTTAGTTTACGGTATAGCGAAAATTTAGATTTAATGAAAGCAAGAAGGTGTGCACTAGTTATGACTATATCTTAATGTACTAGGTATGGAAATATGAAACCAGAATTTCCATATAGATGGCCTGAAGACCACGTGTAGAGGATGTATATGTCTGAAGTTGTGTTCTTCTTTATAACTTGGAACTCTCGCAGCAATAAGCAGTCGGAATACGAGCACACAAAATCTACCAAAAACCATTAATCGATCTGTACAGTCTGCATAAAGAAAGAAGTTGACTAGTTCACATGAGTTCTGTCTCTGCGTCCATAGGCAAAGACGGATCGTGATGCGCTTGAAACACTCAGCTACACAGTGCTAACGCCGACTGTGCATTCACCAAACTCGAATCCTTCCACACGTACTTACTAAGTAGCACGTCAGTTCTTACGAAAATGGTTCGATCACCGGTTTGCTTTAAAAGAGGAACAGTTTCTTTTTTTGGCATTCATTTATTTTATAGAAATTTTGAAGCTTTCAGAACAATTCATAAGCAAACGAGTTAGAAAGTTATATTCGGCTGGGGATGACTCTCGCAATCCCACCACCATTGAAATCTTTAGCGACCCACTTATCCTCCACCTTTTAGTTCAGTGTTAAGAAAAATTAGTCTACCAAGTAATGATATCCACCATAATTCATTTAGAATTAGCACATTAAGCGTTTCGCATTCTACTCTCCTAGTCCTTTCAGTTGATACCCCTATCACTGGTATTATTAAGAAAAAATTCATCCACCGAGTCATGGTGTCCGTCATATTTATTTTAGAATTAACGCATTTTTAGGCAGATAATATCTCTTCATTTGAGGAAAGTACAAAATAGTTTTAAGCATTGTGCCTGGTTTACCTTACGACTAGCAAGCATAAACCCTCAAAAAAAAAAAAAAAAGGAAATTGAATCGTTCATAGCTTTGTGGGAGGAGCAAGGCTGATTTGTTTCCTTTTCGCACATTAATAGTACAGTTTTCAGTAAAGTAATTGTGGAAAATGTCACTTTACTATCTTTCATTAATTTGGGGGCAATGAGTGCAAGTCTGCAAATTTTTGACCTAAAAAAACGAAGTCCCATTCAGTTAGCGCTTTACTGCGGTCGTGCGCTTTGATCAATTTGACCCATTTTCAATACCAAGCCTGCATATAGAAACTTTTAAAATTTCTAACCAATTTCAGATCGATATCTTCATTTACGCGAGTGTCAACAAAACACATCACACAGACGGACAGACAAGGCTTAATTGATTCAAATTATCACACTGATGAAGAATAATAATGTTTTGTAGAGTCTCTGAAGCTTCCTTTTGGGAGTTGCAAACAATATGGCAAAAGGAGTATACCGCAATCCTTCGGTAGTGCGACCTGTACATTTGTATAAACGAACGAAATAAGTGGATTCGGGAACTTTTTAATAAATAAAATTAAGAGATAAGCAACATTTTTTCCCAGAAATATGAATAGAATGACAAAATGATTCTTCTCGCGCAAAGTGTAAAGTCGAAGTGAAAAGTTAACACAATAACAACAACAGGCATAAGCGAAAATTTCAATTCAATTTCGGAAAACATATCACTGTAAACGACAACATAATACGTTAACTATAGGATACAAAATGCGTATACGCGTATATGGGTTTGTGTATTTAAACCTCGTTAGACCAACCTCAAAAACCTCAGACCTTTATAAGATTTATGGTATTTGCACATGCACTGTTTGCTCTTATACACTTATGCAGTTGCTTCCCTGCCCACTGTTACCTCACTTCTACTACTTACGTTTCGTTAAGCAGTCATACAATTAGAAGCATTGTTAAGCCTAACACACACAGGAAGGAAGTTTATCCTTATATACAAATGTACATGCAGTTTAAATCGGGCGGACTTTAAGAGACTGGCAGGTTGCGCGTTGTAATATTGTTCGAGATAGGTTAAATTAGCCAAGCGTTATGTAATTGTAACCACAAATTGTTGGCAATCGTTGCCAACGTCGGCATTTTCTACATGGTTAATTCCGGTTAAATGGTTGATTGACAAAACGTTGCTGATTTTAATGTTAAAAAAATGATCGCATCATTTTTTAATTAAAAACTCGAGAGTTCCGAAAATTCGTTTTTTTTTTTTTTGCGGGAAGACGGGAGTAGAAAGCTATTAATACCGTGCAAAACTTATAGCGAAACTAGTTAATGGCCGCAAATATAACTTCTGTACTATATTTCTATCCATTCTATTCTTACGACACATCGATCATAAAGCAGATCGTCCACATCATATATCGTATTTATTACTAACCAAACCTTTAAGCGGACGGTTAGAATGGTAGAATGGCCCATATATCTGAAAAGCCCCTATATATGTGCATAAACTTGGCCTCTTGTGGATTAATAAAAGCCACATAAAGTACAGTGACCTCAAAGTCGAACTCTCGTGACAAGAAATGGTGTGTGAAGAAAACTGTCATTATCTCAGCCCATCTGTCTATAATATATACAAGGTTTGCAGTGAAAAGGGAACCTTAATATGAAAACAAAATCTAATTTTCTGTGTTTTAGCGCGATAGGCGGTTCACGTTTCGCCCCACCTTCCATGGAACACGTCTCCTGCAAGATAAGGTTTCATATGAGCACAAAGTCAAATTTGTGGTATTTTATGGTGGAATTAGGTGAAAAGTAGTTTCAGGCGAAATTGTATATTCCGAATATCTTTCATATCCATATTTTCTTTTCTTTTTTTTTAAATTGTTGACGACTACTTGCTTCTAGATCGTAAAGACATTGATACCCAACCTTTTGATTCTTCAGTTCACAGTTCTGGTCTCAACAAACGCATGAACTACAGACAGACATACTTAAAGCGATTTGGCTTACGTGAAGAATACTTTATCGGACCTCCGCAATGCAAACTAACAATAAGTCTGGATGATAATGAATAGTAAAGGATCGAAACTCGTGTAGAAACATTACTTTTCCTCTTGCACGGAACTCGTTAATTTCGTATACACGTTCTTACTTCGCCTGTTATCTTATTATCTATTTACACTTACCCGTACTTATCATCTAGATAAATAGGATTGTCATACCTTTATCACCTTCTTCTTTTTTTTTTCTTTCTTTCTTTTTTCTTGATTAGGCTTAAAACCGCTACAAGGCTGAGTTAGCTCACAACGATCTTGAAGGCAAGGAAAACATGGAATCATGATTATTCAAAGAGAAATGCATTGCAAGTATTTGGAAAAAAAAAAATCGCTTTTTCGAAGTAATCCAGAGGACATGCAGGCGCATCAGAATTTCCTTACAACTTATCCGCTCGTTTCCGTACGCAATCAATCGAAAAAGGAAAGCAGATGTCAAATTTCAATTTCCTATCTTAATGTCCGGCAGCAGTGGCGTATCCACAAAAAGAAAAATTACGTATAGAAATTTTTTGGATAAGAGCAGATAAAATGCCTGCAGGTCTGGTATTAAAGAGCAATTTTTATTCTATTTGCTGATATTTGCACAGAAACATTTTAAGCATTAAAAAGCCGTGGACATAAAGACTTATGCTTTCTAGGCTATCAGGAAATTAGTTTTAGATTAGGAAGAAAATCGAGCGGGTTGCAGTAGTCTTCTTCTCAGTATACGGCATGCCTGGATGTAAAAATGGAATTTTCCGCTTTTGTAGGCGAAAACGAGCGACTTCGCTAGTATTCTGTAAATTGATTTTGAATTATCTTTGACCGAAAAAAGAAAACTCATCCTTAAAACTTTTACCCGTCATACGCATTACTTTTGCATTAAAGTGCAAATACTTAAGAAAAATTGTGACAATAATAAGACACTGCTGTCATATGCAGTTTTGTGTAAGACTGCTATCACTTATACCGGTGGTGTGCAAATGCTATTCTTCTCCTGTTTATGTGAACACATTCTCACTTACAAAACAAAATCTCACTTTATATTGCGATTAGAACTTTGTTTTCAAACAAATCTAGTATTCAGAAGTTTGTTCATTGTATCCTACACCACTTATGGTACAAGGATATATTAAGTTTGTGTATGCATGTATGTAACACCCCAAAAGGACGTGAGAAGAAAAACGAAATCGAAATCGACCTTTAATTATACTGATCGATTCCGAAAGTGATTTTAAACTTGTTTGTCCGACTATCTGTCTGTCTTGTTTTCTTTTGTTCGATCTACAGGTCGCAATTTTTAAGATATTTTGATGAAATTTGATACACGGACATGTGTCGGTCCAAAGGCAAATACTATTGAAAATGGCTTGGATCGAACCACTATTTCGACCACCTCCCAAATAGCAACTTACTTTGCGAAGTCGCGTAAACGAAGTAACGTACACAACAGTGCTTTTACTCTCAGCTTTCGTCTCATCTTATCCAAAATGAGAGATAAAGCTGCTTAAAAAAAAAAAAAAGAAGAAATAAAAATATGTGAAAGTCTAATTGACCTGAACTCGGTTCTTCCTTTTTCTATATTTGTATGTTGTTAATTTGAGAGTGACAGCATAGAGAAGTGTTATCAGATATTATCAGATATTATACATACGTTTTACATTTAGGTGTGATGCGCAATGCAGCACAGTTTTTTCAAATTATTTACAAAGCAAGGGGTAAAAATTACAAATTACTTCTGCGTATTGCATTTAAAAAAATCGCACATAAACTAAGTGACAATTGTGTGTAAATAGATCTTTATTAAAATAAATTTCAATTAATATTTATTATGGTCTTGTATAACTATATATGCGCAAGCACATATTCGCACTTATATGTTCTCAGGCACATACCTAATAAAATTTTACTACCGGTTTGAATTAATGCAGCAAAGGTTATTAATGGAGAAATTTTGAAATTCATGGCGTGTCTTTCCCTCGCTATTAAATTTAAAACGTAAACATACATTACCATACCGGCCGCATGACATTGTACAGGTTACCTTTAGAAAACACTCAAGTTTATTAAAATCGATCCCCAGAAATGAGAGGCACTTTACTGCTTTACTTCAGCCAAAGCCGTAAATACATTAAATTGCAGTAATTTGTAGCATTGTTCCGATTCATGTATAAACGTTTTATAGGAAGTTTAGCTGTTCATCAATCATATATATGTGTTAGTTGTCATTGTATTGGGGCTGGTTTTTCTTTTCTTTTCTTTTCTTTTCTTCTTTTTTTTTTTTTTTTTTTTTTGTATGAATATGATTTTGGATTTTTTTTTTTGCTTTTTTATATTTAATTATTCTTGCGTTTGTCAGGGTAAACGCTGGAAGTTTTCAAATTGATTTCTTGCATATCAATGTTCCTTGTAACTAAATAGTTAGCCGTAAAGCGCACGTCCAAAGCTTTGATAATTGCCTAATTAACCTTCAATTTTAAATTATCTGTATATGTTTCCATAGATATATACTATACATATATGTATATGTATAAATATAAATATATAAAAATATAAATATATATTTTTTATATGCCTCGTGAAGGTTAACTGTTGCTGTAGGGTTTTACGTCAAACATTAACGTAATAAAAAAGTAAATAGTAAGTAGTTTAAGCACAACGTCTGATGTAATAAATGGAATAATTTTTTTTAAAATCGTGAAATATATTCTTTTCAGTATGGACCAATTACTCAGGGGATGTGCGTATATTGGTGTAACATGGTCGCGGTTAAAGAGAAGTGAAAGGAGAGAACAGAGATAGGAAGTTGGTGGCCGCTGCCCAATGAATGTGTGACCAATCGGTAAGTACTAGGCCCTTAGCACAAATTATAGATAGGACCAAAGTGAGCGCAAGCTTTCCCTTGAGATTTGAGAACGCGAAAGCTGACTTTCTCAAGAGGCTCTTTAAATTGTGCATGAAAGAAGGTTCCCCGAGAAATTTACGGTTTTAATTGAATGAAAACGAATTTTTATTCCGCCATATTTGTCGGTGGCCAAGCATAGGTGTGACAAATCCATTAGGTAGATATATTCGATTTATCATCGTGTCCTAGTTGTAAAAACATTTCTATGAAATTATTCATTAACTATTGCAACATTTTAGACAGAATTAGTCGTCTTTCGAAACCCACTACTAAATACGAAGAAAGCAGCTTTAGAAAAGTTAAAATAACGGCTAGACTGTGCCACAATTGAACGTTAAACCATAGTATTACTACTGTTCTAAAAAGGAAGAGAGGAACACCGCCTATAGCTTAAGAGTTTACACTTAAAACCAGAACTTATGCTAATTTGTGTGTGAATACAATCGTCATTTACTCATTTTGTTCTTCAAGAAGTTTATTTGTGTCGCAACTATTGCACACTATATTGATCGGTAAATCGTTTCTAGGAATATATATGTATATATATATATGTACATCGGGGACTCCTATATGAAAAAATTGTTTTGTTTTTAGGATTAAAGCAATCAGTCCGTCGGTTCTTTGACATTTCGAGCCTGTTTTTTAAGAAGACCTTTTCCAAGATACTCGGAATACGTTTTAGTTACCGCGATTGTTGCACAATTTACTTTAAGTCTTTTTCTCCGGCACTTTCGTTTAAGAAGTGCAAATAGATAACGGTCTTGGTGGGTCACATTACGCAACTACGACATATATATCTTCTATTCATGCAATTTTGTCGTCATAACCATCGATTTTTCCCAGAGTGCTTCGTATTAGTGAAATGGATATTTTCTTGACTGTCGCTTCGATTTACGAATGTAGTGATGCCCTCAACTTATGTTTTGTCCATTTTCAAACACCTCATAAAGAAATCGCTTTTTTTTTCAAGGCACAGTAATTGTCAGCAAGAAGAGAGAAGAGCGAGATAAGGAGTAATCGCAGCCAGGGAGGAGTATGCCTACGAGCAAGTCTAAACTTTTAATACCTACACCTGACATCTTTACGATCTCTGCTATCCTGGAAAGTTCGTTTCACTTTTCCATTATCGACAATCATTTCTTCGGACTTTCCCGTTTTTATATACGAAATTTCTCCGAAGCAAGTTCCACTTTAAGATGAACGACGTCGTTATGGAAATCTAATTAATTGAAAAGTGTTTCTTTTTCTGTTCCAATATGAATCGAAATATTTAATAAAAATTTGTTACACTAAATTTTGCGATCGTGTCTGCATAGGTATAGCAAATGAAGTTAACTTCTGTTTGAAACCTTTTAGGAGACTTTAAAAAAGCAACTACATCAGCACCATTCACATTTGGAAAAAGTAATTTCATTCAAAGTGTTGTGATATTCAAATGAAACGGACTAATTATATCAAAGAAGAATTAAATGAATAAATTTGGTGGTGTAAGTCCTGCATCGAGTATACCTGGAATCAAAGTCTTGCTGCACAAAAAATTTAAATAAGCAAATTGTATTCGGACTTGACCGAATGTTTTATACCCATCACCGTTGCCTTACATAAGACTAGAAAAAAAGTGAAAGAATGTAATTTTCGTACTCTGTAATATTGGGGGGTGCGGCTACTTTCAGAATAAGAGTAAAAAATTGTATAGTGCAGCCGTCGTAGTTTATGAGTAAGAAGCAGAAAACGTGGAAAGAAAACGTGTTCACAGTTCTTCTTGCACGCGCGTGTGGGCGTTATAGGCGTGTTCTTTTACCTGTTTGAGCCATTTTCAAATTTTTTTGCAAATTTGTAAGTGATTTTGAGAACGAGAGAATGGTCACAGATAGTACACACTTACGCAGACGGACGCATGGACAGATGAACAGACGGACATGCTCAAATGATTTCCGAATTTGAAACTGGCCAAAAATTTATATAATTTATGAGTTTTTTGAAACTTGCTTTTGCGCGTTATAAAGATAGTGAAAAAAAAATTCAATTTTGGTCCGCAAAAATGTTGGGTAGGCGTGGCCAATTTTTCCCATTTTTATACAGCCACTACAGCGTGAGCTATACAATTTACGTTAAAATTTTTGTGGATTATGAGTAATGAGCAGAAGAACAATTTTTTACTCCTTTTGAGGAACAGAGGTGTTTTCAGTTTAGATGGTGCTGTAGGCTTGCCGTTCGATTTGAGTCATTTTCAATACCAAGAACTTTCAATGTTCGTGCCAAATTTATATTTGATAGATTAATTTTTGCGGCCAAGCACTACACATTCGGACAGGCGGACAGACGGGCATGTTTAAATCCATTCAGAATTCGACGTTGAGCAAGAATATATATACGTTGTGGGTTCTCCGAAGTTTTCTTTTTGACGTTGCAAACATTTTGACAAACTGAATATGCGCCTCATTCTTCGGTGACGGGGTATAGGCAACAAGAAAAGAAGGAGTTAATAAAGAATAACAAATTAGTTATTTTAACTATTAACCAACTAATGATATGTTCTTCTTTCAGATGCTGGGTAAATTTTTATTTTTTATTACAATTGCTAGTACGCTTGGATTTGTTACGTTTAAAAGAAATTGCAAAATGTATCTAAACCCAACATATACGAGATTGTGCGGAGGTGTCCAAAAGCAAATCGATAAGAGAGTACACTTTACTTATACCTCACGTATGGTAGCCGAAGAACTTTGCAAGGATTACAGAATTTGCAAAACAAGAGAAGATGCATTAAACAAGTTCCAGATAAAAATAAAATAATATCCGTAATAGTTATCATGAATTATTTTCATTCATTAGTTGATCGAAATTCGAAGAAGGAATTACTAAATTTCTGTTAAAAGCTTTTGATAACTTAAGAATATTCCTTTCGAACTTTTCACTTTACGATACTCAAAAGTTAAACACGAATACGAAGTCACTTCTGAATCGTTGTAGAGTAAGGAATATTTACGCATTGTGGCGAATCTCTCTCCCACTCTCTCTCTCTCTCTGTTTCTCTTTCTTTCTCTATCTCACTATCTGTTTTTAATGTTTATGGACGTAGTCCCAGCACACTATCGACTAAGGGCCCTACACTGTAGTCAAACCCATCCCGGAATTGCGTTTGCAGTGCCTGGAGATCGACCCTTATGGATTCTTCATCGTTACTATGTCACCTCACCTACGTCTACCACGTCTTGAAGACGAGCTCGGATGTCGACATTTTGTGCCTTTATATCGAAACATTTTTCTCGTTTTCTTGCAAACAATCGCCGCATTTGTTCCATCTTTCGTGCGAGCAGTGCACCGTCATTTAGACCTTGACAGATGGTGTCGACGTTATCTGTTCCGAAGTTAAACAGCCGAAACTCAAGAAATTTCCACGACCAGTGAAGAATTGGGCAAGGAAGAAATTAATCTCTCCACGTTTGCTTCCTTTCGATTCGTTTTGCTATCGTTGCTGCCATTCTGCCAATTTGTTCTGACAGATAGCAGTTTTAAGTGTGGAGACATTGCTGCAATTTCCTATTCCGATGCCACTTTCGTTTTTGCCGCTATGGACACATAATTGTTTCTTTAAGAGTAGCTCGATGGGTAACAGTCCTGCTAGTACTGCTGTCACTGAGGTAGGAACTGTGTGGTACGCTGATATTATTTGCAACTTTGTAAGCTTTTTAAGCTTTCGTAGGAAATGTTTACCTTGCATTTATCTATCTGTCTGTGTATTCATCTATCTATCTTCCTGTCTCTATCTATTTGTCTTTATATCTCCCTGCATATCTTTCTCTCTTTCTCTCTCTGATTTATTTAAGATACAAAAGATTAAATCTTATAACCTCATGAAGACTTAGTTTTCATAACAACATCTTTTACGGAAAGGGGTCGGAGATGCAAAGCGCCATGTCCCAAATCGGTCAACCATCTCAATATCAAATCACTATTCCTTGAATCGACTTCCATGCTATTATTGTTATTAGTTTTGGCCAGACAAATAAGACCAAAGTCTTAAAGCACTCAGATCACCTAAGGCTATCGACACTTGAGATTCGAACCCGCTACCATTGAGTTGTTAGTCGAGATACTTTGCCCACTCGGCCTCTTAGGCCGATAATATAATACTAAAACTAAGTTCTTCTTGCCATACTGAGATTTATTTTTGAGGCTAGCGCGCGTATGGGGGAGATTTGAAAAGAAGGTCCCATCGTATTCAAATTTTCTGCATCCATTTAGTTTATCATGTACATTGACTTCTGTCGAAAAGTATAAAATATGGAACATTTGTTTTTTATATATATTTTTTAATATATGTGCAAATATTGGTAGACTCACTCAATCTATTTTCAACAAGATCCGTTTACGTCAGTCTACCAAACTTCATCACCTAACAACTTTTATCATTAACAACTATCTCAACTATCTTCAAAATTTTGTAATCAGTAAAAAAAAAAGAATCAGCAAAGTATACGGATACACCTTAGGCGGGCAAGCAGATTTAAATCGATACAAACGATTTAAATTCGATTAGTTTAATGAAAGGTGAATCTATGACAGTTAGAACCAAGCGGCCATCATATACTCTTACAACAGATGGTATTAATGAGTCCAAAAAGTTTAAAAAAAAAACATTCAAAAACTTTTATGGCAAATAATCGAAACAGAATCGACGCCTTTTAGCAAAGACTCGAACCATGACACGAATAAGGAAAACAACACTTATTAAGCACGAAAGCGGATTTGAGAAACACCTCTGTGCAACCTTACCATACAATTCTATTAGATAGACTTCGAAGGACGCAGAGACTGTAGTACATGGTTGGTATATAAGTAAATTTGGGAAAGCCTTACAATAGTCGAGCGAATGTTTTGCATTCAAGTCCAAAAGAATCTTCATTCCTCTCCCTGAATTCTCCCTGAATTCTTAAGAAAACCAAAGTTTTTTTTCTTTCTCTCTTTCTCTCTCTCTCTCTCTCTCTATCTCTTTCTCGCTATCTTATTATTTAACATTTTTCATTTTTTTAAATTCATTTATTCTTTCCTCTCCTTCTCGCAATTTAATACGTTCCTTAGACGATAGCAACATGAACGTAGTGAATGAAGTGCTTTTTACATGTTAATCACGTTCTAACTTCAGACATATTTTCTTTTCTTATTTATAAATCCCTTTAAGCTATTGATTGACAAGTTGACTTTACCAAGAAAACGATTTTAATTTATATGATTTCAACTGATAATAATAAGAAGTTGATTAAGAAATAGATAAAGAAAAACGATATTGAGAAGAAAAAAAGTTCTCTTCTTACTTTTGCTTTGTTATTATGACGAAGTACTTTAAATATTGTAATATTATGTAAGCCTCTTCTAGGACAAGATTATGTGAAGCTTTAATCGTTGAATGCCACACTACAACTATATGTTTTAACCTACACTGTTAACCTGCTTAAGAATAGATGCCATTTGCACGCCATTATGTATCATCCTCGCCAAGAAATGTAATTATTTTGAACAAACACCTTTTGTTATATAGTGTCGTAATTGTAAATATTAATGCTCCACATAGCAAGAAAACATTTAATTAATTTTAATCAATTTCTAACTGAGTTGTGAAATGCAATATTTTACTTTAAGCAAGTAAAAACGTTATAGCGGGGCACGGTCCACGATTAAACGATTAAATATCCTACAGCACCTCACTTAATATAGTTATTCTTATAACGAATTCTCAGAACGAAACGTTCTTTGAAAAGTGGTCGAAAACTGGACTGATTCCAATCATTTCCAATAGCGTTCGCCTTTAGGCCAAATAATGTTGGTGCACCAAATTTTGTCAAAATATCTTAAAAATTATGACCTATTGATTGCCCACAAGAATAGAAAACGGATGGACGGATGGACAAGTTTAGGAAAATGATTCTGAACGCATTGGTGTAATAAGTAATGAGTCTATAGCAAGTCCTTGCGGGTGTTGTGTGCAACCGCGCAAGCTTAATATACCACAAGTCCTTGAATTACCCGTATGAGTAGCCGAGTAGGTAAGAGTCGTTACTGAAAACTCTGTGTTCGCGAGTTCAAATCTCAAGTTGTCTTACAATTTATCGTAGCCGTAGTTATGATGGATGGTCAGTCGGTAAAGGCATAACACTTACCGTTTGGGCACACATCCACTAGGCTGCGGCCGTTCTCCTATCGTTTTATTTTTTTTGTCACGTCTTTCCGACCGTCATCGTATTACACGAAAAGGGAAAATTCACCGGTGATATAATTTGAGAAAGAAAATCGCATAATACCAGACGTTTAAAAAAAAAGGGGGAATGCGGAGAAGATGGAGAGCAAGAGTCATCAGCAGAAAATTGAATGGCAACATTTAAATTCATAATAATTGTATGACTCATTGCTTGTGCATGGAGGCAACAAATTCTGCCGTAAAGTTAAACAAAAGATTTCTCACTATTGACTGACTGGTTGACTGTAAGCTGTAAGCATGCGTTTGCTAAACGTAAATGGCTATGTATACGTTATAAAGATCAAAGCAATAACGCGAACATGTCTACAAATCATAGTCTACTTGTGCGTCAAATTATGTGTATAGAGAATTCATCTTTTATACATATATATATATATATATATATATATATATATGTTTTTTTTTTTTTTAACATAAAAATATAAAATGTGCAAAATAAAAAAAATAAATAAAAAGAACAAGAAAAACGTATCTAATCTTAAAAAATGGCAGAAAAATCGAAAAGCTATTAATGGCGCCATAAAAATTGTAGCGGGGTGTAGACGAAGACGGCGAAACTTTAAAAAATAATCTTCAAATTACTTGTGCACTAAACGATATTTGAATAATAATTCAGTGGGTAATGAATATTTAATTGCATATCACTGCGAGACGTGACACATATAGAAAATAGAACGAATGAGAAAACGAATGAGTTGTTGTTTCATTATCTACTCTCTAATAGCGACTTTCGAACACGGATTCAATAGATATATGGCGTCTTCTTCTTTTTTTTTTGTTGCAGAATTTTTTATATTCTTTATATTTTAAATGATTTTTGCTCTCTTTCTGGTAAAACGATAATTCAGAAATATAGTCACAACGAAAACCAAGCCAAGCACTAATTTCACAGACCGCTTTCGCAGTCAACTTTACACGATTACAAGTGCTCTGCACGCAATTTCACTGGGCTGCATCCGAAAATATCACTCAATGTTTTCTTTTTTTAACTTATTTCAAGTGATCTATCAACTATGTCACCTTTCACGCATGCTCACTTTGCAGGACTAGGGTTAAGCGAACGATTTATTAGGCAAACGCCGCGTCCTCTTTCGAGCGTCTTATTTCGAGTTTCAAAAGCGAAAGAAAAAAAGTTGTGATATATAGTGCACTTTGCATCCACCTGTATCACCTTCAAGAGGGCATGGCTAAATTTCCTTTGTCTCGGGTACCCTTAAGAAATTCGGTTCGTTGTTTGGCGTAACATAAAACCTAGATTTCATCTAATCCCTTCAATCAACGAACAAATGAATTGATTACCTCATCAAAGTGTATGTAAAAAATGTTGTTGCTTTTTTCGAAGTTTTCAATATTTTCAATTATTTGAAAAAAAAAAAAAAAAATCATTTGCAACAATCATTAGAAAAAGCAGCAATTGAAAGTAGTCGCTTCCTGTCGGGGAAATGAATGGAAAAAAATTCACATTGCAGCGAATCACTCACTAGAGATTCAGCCAACTCTCAATATGAACTGCGAGCATGTATGCCTCCCGCCCTTCTCAAATTCAATCGGTATATGCAATCAATAGTTATCGATCGTTATGGTGAGAGGTGAGAGCCGAGCGCCTCGATTGAGTCACTTTTCAGTTTAACATCACTTCACCAAAAGTTGTCAAGAAAGCGTTGGGATCACTGTACCAATATAAGTTATTACGCTCGCTATGCTCACAAGAGACTAATTCCCTTGCTTAGCATTCGTCGCAAACGGTTGCTTATAGTTTTCTTCGCATAATGCTTTCATTTTCACCACAACACAGAATAACTGATTTCCGTTACAGATGACCTCAACAAGCGACAGAGAATTGCATATGCTTTCAGAAAAATTAGAAACGTTGGAGACAGTCGCTGGCAGTAGACAATATTGTGAATATTTTAAATGATTGGTTTGTCATGATTTCCTTTTTCTTTTTTTTTTACAATGCGGCCGTTTCGTTACTAAAAAAAAATCATCAAAGTTAATGAATTTATTTAATTTAAGACACAACTAAAACCACTACATGGGATACGGCGTACCATTAATTAATCTTTAATGAAACGATTTTCCAGAACAAGGCATTATATGGGAAGTGGTTGAAAAATTGGAAAAGATTCGGGCTGTTTTCGATAGCTTCCCCCTTGGGCTAGAACACATCAGTGTACCACATTTCGCCAAAATATTTTAAAAATTTGCGATCTTTAGGTTCAACTCAAGAAAATCTAGCTTGGATCGATTAAGAATCTAATACTGAGTCAATCGGTAGAATAAATGGTGACTCTATCTCAAATTTTTCTGGCTGGGTCTGGGTGTAGGGTATAAGAAACAAAGAAATGTATTTACATCTTGCAGCATTTGTGGTATAAGATATAAAGTATAAGTTTTGTGTGAAGAGAGAGACATATGTCCAAGACTCCAAAATTTTAATTCCAAGTGGTTTCCAATTTATTTCCCATTCATTCCAATGCATATTAAACAGGATTTTATCGTTAAATGCGGACATATTACTAAACCGATTGGGATCACTTGGGCAGTAGTAGATTGGATCGCAAGTTATAGACTACGGGTAAGGAAATTTTTTCATCAACGGACCAATATATTAAGTTTCCACATCACGGCAGCGACCGGAACGAGGGTATGGATTAAAAAAACAATAAAAATTACAATTTGTAATAACGTTTTTATAACTTAGTGCGGTTTGCAAATTTTTAATTTAATTAAAAAAAAATTTAATTTTATTTGCAATATTTTTATAACGCGCAGAAACAAGTTTCAAAATCCCCATAAAGTATTTAAGTAAATTCTTGGCCAGTTTCACATGCGGAAATCATTTAAGCATGTCCGCCTGTCCATCTGTCCATGTGTCCGTCTGCGCAAGTGTGTACTTTCTGTGGCAGACATTCTCCCGTTCGCAAAAATGAAGACATCACTTACAAATTTGCAACAGGAATTGAAACAAAGGCCCAAACAGGTAGAAGAACACGGCCACAGGCCTCTGCCACAAAAATTGTGAACTTATGTTCTTTCCATGCTTTTGCTTGTTACGCAGAAAGTGGAACACATATACATTTCCACTTTTGTTCTAGAAATAGAAAAAATCGACCAATCGGCCTACCCAATCTTGTGGAGTGGGAGAATTTAGTTCTTTCCCCTTTTTCAAGATTACGGTGATGGGGATAAGAGATTCGGTCACGACCGAATGTAATTTTCTTACTTGTTTTTGTTTCATTGTTACTATATGCGCATTTAGTTTGTATTAAAAAGTGAAGAAAAAAAACAAATATGCATTTTGAAGCTTCTTTTTATTACCTACGTTACTAAGTCCATAACAGATTGATAGAAACCAACGCAAGTTTATTTCAAATGAGAAAAAAGAAAAAAAACTCTACAAAGCAAGTAAGTAAATATTTGCGTTTAAGTCATTAAATCCATGTTTACATAAAGTGAATACGCACACAGACTGAAGGAATAATTCATTTTAACTGTGAAAACGTAAAGAAACAAAGCCAGTTGGGACAACATCAGGCATGATTGTTACGGCATGTGCCCCTCTGTTCTTTTTTTTTTTTGCTCTAGGTCTTGCTTATCTAAACTAAGCAAATGATTTTACAAATTCGAAAGTATTTCAGCGTTGAAGCGTCAGAATTGATTGAAAAACGATGTGCGATACATGGATACATCGGTAAAAAGCCAAGCTTAACAGATAGGTTTAGAGTCGCTGCAAACAACCTTTGGTAACAATTTTGTGTCAATTGATGTAAGATTCTCTTGGGAACGTAAGCCATGAAAACAATAGAGTGTACAATATTTTCATCGACCAACAGATCTAGTGGAGGCGTATACGAGGGTGGCTTCCTTGCAGTTGGTTCATCCTAAATAATCCGCTTTTTCGAATCCTAAGCTTCTACTTTAGGGGGAAGTGCAAATTACAGATTAGTAATCGGAAAGCGACCAAAAAAAAAAACGCTTCAAGCTATAAACTCTGTTGTCAATCTTCACTTCATGATGCATCTTAAAAGATAATAGCACCTTGTATTCACAAAAATTAGTGTAGTTGTTAGACCTGCCTCCCCAAAGGACGGGAATATATTCATTTTGTCCAGACGCTCGCAGGAACTAGAAAGAAGCTTCGCAGGTCCTTTAAATTGCACGCGCGTTCACATAAGACGAATTTGTATAACATCGCGGAAAGATTGTGGCTGTGTTCGTATGACGAGGCTCGTACAAGGCGCTAAAAGAATGGGACAGAAAACATGCATAGGTAAATATTTATACATCTCTCTCGCTGCCTCTCTCTGGTGAAAAATGCCTTCTCTTATTCAATGGCCATAAAAATTGTTCTCATATAGTTTTTTAATCCCGATTATTAAGAAAAGTTGTTTTAAATGTAAATAAGTAATTTTGTTGTTGTTTGGGTTGTGAACGGCTCATGTATTTGTATAATGTATGTGTCTCGTGCAACAAGGACGACGCTACCACGTCTACTGACTGTTGGGTGCGATTCTTTGTGGAGTTTAGTAGTGACAGTTCTTGCCCTCAAACATTTCCGGTACATTAGACACTAGATCTTCACTTCGCGTGCCCTTCGGCACCCTAGGATTGAACCTACACGACGAGTGCATATACACGTATATATTCTTACTCAACTTCAAATTCACCATCAAACAAAGGGTGTCTGTCTGTCTGCCTATATGTGAAATGTTTTTTATCCGAATTCTCTCGGTTTCAAGCATGAAGGCATTGCCTTTAAATTTGGCAGAACGGTTAAAAAGTCCTGGATGCAAGTTGTTTTTAAAAATAGGTTAAATCGATCAACAGATACATTTACAGTACAAGTTAAGACGAAAACACTTGTTTTTCAGAAGCAAAAGAAAATAGCTTTTTGCTTGTTACTCGTGAACTACAAGAAATAGTTTCCATGTAAAAAATCTGTACAGTATCTGTACAAAAACGGACCAAATATATCCCTCTCTGTGCTTCTTATGTCTTAAATGCTGACTTTGATCTTCCACATCTAACTTACGTCTTACTAATATAGCACAACCGATCACTTTGAGGGTTTTTTTGCAAAATAAATATAAGTCCGCTTAGTTCGTAATTCTACCGTCCATCTAGCTCAATGGAAAAGTTATTTTGGCCTGGTGTCGGGGAAAAGCCGCAGGAAATTGCCGCAGAATCTATTACGAAAGCATGAATTTTAAAATATGGAAGCGTTTCTTTTTAATTTCGTAAAAGCAAAACATTGTCAACAAGCGAAAGATCTCTCGTTGCCGTACTCGCACTGGTCCTAAGTTTTACTCAGGAACCGAAAACTAATATTTTTTCGAAAATACGATTTCAAATCGAATGGACATAGCATGGCCTGCTTTCAAAAATCTAATTTATAAAACAGAAGGAAGATTTATAAAACATAAGAACAGTCACTGAGATCTCAGGGCTTGGATGGGCAAATTTAATTTTATTTAAGAAAAATCCGTTGAAGGTCAATAAAAGAATTTCATGTTGAAACTTGCAATGAAACTTTCAAATCCATCAGATGACAAGTGAAGTAGATTTTGAGAGAGAAAAATAAAAACAACAAAAACAACAAAAACGTTTCAAGTCTCAATTTTGAAGAAAGATTTTTGTTTGCCTCTAATCTGCATTGCCTGCCCTATACAATGGGCTTATTACTTATGAACACTTCCACTGGCAGAATGACAAATTTGTTCATAGCCATTTGCTACTTACCCAGTGCACTCAAAATACATGTAAAAAAAAAAAAACGACTCTGCGACTATGTCCGGAAAAGTGAATTTGACATGTTTAGGCAATGCTTATGCGCCTATTAAAAGAATACATTAAAAAGTCAATTATAAGTGGATACTAACTGTGGCGCTTAAATGCTTGAAAACAAAATCCTGGAAAAGTCTTTGATTAATATTTGCATGTTGTTCCTGATATATTATAATTAAAATCGCATTCAATTGAAAATGTCAAAATGGCCTTTGCAGTGACTTAAGTTGCTTATAATGTTTACGTACAACGAGAGGTAAATTTTGCCAATATTTATACACTGATTGGCATACAGTTAACAGCAGGCGAATGAGCAGGCAGCAGGCATTTCATTGACACATTTTGCACTTTGTGATCTTTCCACATAAATTTGCTCGTCTTACTTAGTTACAGTTCGTATGTACATTTACTGCACCTATTCGACTTGGTGCAGAGTTAATGCCAAGTAATAAACAAGAATTCGAGGAATTGTCAGCACAAAATGTCATTTATAATGAAAAGAACATTTTTAAGGGAGTGTTAAGAACTAAGATATCTCGTCTTCTTCTTCTTCTTCGATTACCCCCGGTTAAGCTATTCTTATAATGCTACTGATATGCTATATATTGATACGTTAGCCATATGAGAAGCCGTAAAGTTAGCATAGAAGGAAAGAAAAGGAAAGTAATGGAAAATGCGAAGAAAGAAAGAACAAGAAATGAATACAAGCAAGAAGCCTTAAGAATTCATTTGGCCAAGTGTTTAGGTGCAATGAAGCCTTCGACCACTCTTTCTCTTTCTCTCTCTCTCTCTCTCTTCCTCTCTATTTTTACCTTTCTGTTTCTGTCTTTCCTTCGTTCCTTCTTGCTTTCTGTCTGTACGAATGCCTTGGTTGATTTATTATATATTATTTTTTTTTAGTCACTTGTTTATTTAATTCTAGTCAAAGGCCATTTTATTAGCAGTTGCATGTATACGAAAGTAGATAATGGTAGGTGTGCTCGCGCGCACGCGTGTGTGTGTGTGTTTGCGCGAGTATGGTTAACTTTCATTTCACTTCGAGTCAATACAATGAGATTTCAATTTGTGTAAAGTCAGTCACTTTAGCTGATATTCTTTGTGTGCCTGCGGTCTATAAGTAAGTATGTAAGTAAGTAAGTCTTTGCAAACGGGTATGTCAACACATCATTTCATGTCAACTATGCTTGAAAATTGCAAAACATGATTAGGCTTTGGTAAAAGCGAAATAACACGTAATAGGATTACAAATTATTTAATTGCCCTACTTTTGTTTTATGAAATACTTAAAAACTTAATTAATCGCAGTAAAAATAATGTAAAATTTTCATACTTACTCCATAGTTCATTATCAAAACAAGCTAATCGCCATTGTGCTAAATGATTTATATTTACGTTAGTAATAAAAACAAAAAAAAAAACAAAAAACGAAGTAAATATTTTTAATTTAATTCAATTAACCGGTTTATGGGTCTTTTTTTTCTATCCGATTTATATCTTGTTTTTTTTCATTACGATTAATTTTCATTTTCATTTTTTTGGAGTTGCAATCTGTCCAGTATTTAAATTAGGATTAAAAAATGAAATTAGAAACTGTCGTCATTGCAGCGTACATTTTCATTTGATAAATTGTGCAAAAGCCACTGACTTAGGCATGGCTTTGCTATACGATCGGACAAGTACTTGGAAAAGAATTGAATAGGAATGAATGTCTATCTGTATGTGCTTCGACAATTTAGAGTTAAACTGTTCGCCAAATCATGACAAACAGTTCGCTATCAATATTCCACCGAACACAAGAGCTCAGTTTTTTCCCGGGCCAAGCTTGGTTTGAGCACTTCACAGAAGATCGTTTGCGACCGACAATCCATGTTTCCTTGCCAGCAATTACGCCACTTAAATGCTTGATTGTGAACTGAAATTTGATACTTAATCCATCAAGGATTCGAATTCAGTTCGCGGGGTACTCAGATATCGGATTTCCTAATCCACTCCATTCTACAAGAAATAGGACCTGGAAACACTTGACTGATTAATGTCGAAGCTTGGTTTTGTCTTAAGGCCTCTCAGAACGATTTAGCGGTTTAATGTTTTCTAAGGGAACGAGCAAAGCGAAGAACTTCTTCGAGATCTATATTTCGGCATAACGAGATTTCGAATATCATTTCAGGCGACATGTTCGCCTACAGATCGTATGATTGAATTTTGTCTAAATTGGCAGTGAGTGAGCGAGCAAAGCGAAGAACATCTTCAGTAACGAGATTTCGAATATCATTTCAGACGCATCTTTGCACGGCATGTTCGCCTGCAGATCGCATGTCAGCTAGGAAAATAGAACACCTGTTCCTTCAATATTCGATGATTTGGTTTCCATGCAAATGTCGGAACCAATTTTGTTTCCTTTTTAAGTGAATGTAAACAAAAATGAAAGGAATGGTTCTTAAGTTTCTATCGTTATGTTCGATAGTCAGGCATTGATATCTACGGGAAACACACAAAAGTGTGGATCGGATAGCTCTTTTCATTTTGACCCTATGTACTGTCAATCATTTTTCAGGGGAATCGAATAATAGAATGATGGACATACGACGTTGGCCTCATTCATCAAATCCCGTAAAATACGGAAAAACAACGCGCTCTTTTCTTCAATTCTTTTTTTTCTTTTTGTTTCTTAAACCATCTAAGTTGTGTTGTTCAAATTCTCTTGCTCTTTATACCGGGCGATCGCGGTTGGCGTTGTAGTCTCCCTTTTTTTTACGTTCTGTGATATCTTGTATTGAATATTCATCTACATGCGACTTTCATACATCACTTGTGGTATAAGGACGGGTTAAGTTTTTGCGGATGTATTTAACACCCAGAAGGATTTGCGATAGAATTACCTTTTATTGTACCGATCTCTCCCAGAATAACAAAATCAACTTGTGTGTCGATCTAAGATCATTTGCTCGTCTGTCCGTTTTTGACTTGCATTCAGCATTAAAAGCCGCTGTTTATGAGAAAATTTGAACAGAATTTGGTATGTCAACGTGCTTTGGCTCAGGGGGGAATGGTCTTGAAAATGACTCGGATCGTGCCACTCTCTCAACCACTTACCATATAACGTGTTGCCATATCGCATTGCATTAAGCGAAAAGCGAAAAGAGGTGTAGGGTACGTAATAGTGAACCTACTTCTTTTTTTTTTTTTTAAGTTCTATCTATCTTTGACGCGAAACGTAGTCGAAATCTTTCAGTTATAGAGACGACGCAATACTTGTTAAGATAAGTTTATAATGGCCAATGAATGAGATAAGTGTTGGTTGGCATAGCAGAGAGTGAAATTAAAGAGATTAACAATTATAATATAATTTATGGTGATATAAGGCATCTTGCCAGTATTTGTGAAGAGTGACAGATCTATTTACATTCGTATTAAAATCTGCGTGTTATCAAGTAATAAACAAGGAAACCTATTAACCATTATTTATCGTTAGCCCCCCCCCCCCCCCTTCCCTTTCTGTCTTTATAATAAATATTATTATTTTATTCTTCAAACACTCATTCCATTCATTTCATAATTTCTTCATCTTTGTTATTTAATTTAATTATTAAATTAAAATATATATATATATATATATATTGTATATATGTATTATTTCAATCTAAATTAAACTAGAGACTAGACAGAGTCTCTTTAAGCGGTCTGCAATTGAAATTTCTCGCTATAATGGTGCGAGCATATATATGTATATATATACACACACATATGCGTATTTAGTTGATAAATACCGCCAAAAAAGCGGTAATTATAATAATTTTGAAAACTTACTAAATATTTTTATTTACACATACGTACGTACCGCCAGCAAAAATTTAACCATCTGTAAACTTATTCGATGTGTTTACTTTCATTACAGTAACCACAACAAACAACAATAACAACGGTGGAGTAAAGTAACTTTTTCTTTTATTTGCTCTACATTTCTTCGATTATATATATATATGTATATATACTAACACATTTCTATTTTCTTTCAAACAATAAATATCATCGTTTAAAATGAAAAATACTCGAATGTTCTGTAAACGATTTTTCTTTTTCGTTTTTAATTCATTTCTTTTAATGAATTAGTTTGCTTAGGAGAGTCTTTATAATATATTATGAATAATATTGCTAATGTTAATAATAATTTACGCATGCGCGCGTTTTGCACGCTTAGTTAAACGAAAATTTATGATATCACAAAATGCTGTTAAGGTGATCGCACATTTTTTCGAAAATTTCTGCAACGAAAATTGCTTCCAATTAGACGAATTCCGATTGGACGGCAAACCTATTCCACGAACGAAAGAAAAACATATTTTAAAAAAAAAATCAATTAGAAGTTTGACCCTCAAGCGACCAATATTTTCTCCTAGATTTTCAATTCGTTTATTCCACTTTTCCCTCTGTGCTGCGGATGGACCATTCAAAACTTATATAGATGATAAATTTGACTTACACATATTGCGTAACACATCGAAAACCCAATAAATTGTTTTGGCTATGTATTCTTAATTATCCTAAGCAGGAAATTTGATTAAGTTTTCGGCCGTTCTATCGGTTTGGGGAAATTGCGATTCAATCAGAAAATAAGAAAATTCATTCCATAAACTGTAATTAGGGTGGAGCCGGCAAACTTCCCGCAAATATTACTGCATTTCGAGTTTTCGTCATAAAAATATTAGTCATTAGTCCACTAACGCCTATATGTGCTACGATCTTAAAAAGAGACCTGTTCCGACTGAACTGCACCATTTTCAATAGCGTTCGTGCTTGGGTCAAAGCACGTTAGTGCGTTAAATTCCATCACTATATCTTGAGCTCTTCTGAGTGTTTCGTACGTCCATACAAATGCTGTATTACCTGTGGTGTAAGGCATCAACACCTTTCCACGAAGCAGGTAAAATGTTATTATTTGGCAAGGACGGATACTAAATATCCTCGATCACTTCACCTAATACATTCATGTTCATTTGCTTTTATGTCGCCGTAAAATACCACAAATTCTACATTATTTGAATATAAAATCACTTTTTTTCACGATGGCCCGATATGCGGTCAGGTCCAAAACGTTTCAACAATTAATTCTAACTTGCTGTGTAAAATTTTTGTTTCTACCACCACGGACCAATTCTTATACCACTCAACCATGACATTTTCTTTTTGTCCACGCCGCTACGCCCTTCGATATGGCCTTCCACTATTAAGTCAAGGATTTCGCAATTTTCTTCACGTACCATGTGTCTAAGCATGTTTTTGATACGCTTTAATAGCTTGGACTCAGAGTGTACACTCCTTCGGTAACATCCCAGGCAAGAGCACCGACTATACAAACCATGGCGTGAAACGAAGACGAAGGAATAGGCTAATTTCCCGGCTTGCTAGTATTTTCCCACATCGATTGTCGATTGTTGTGCGATGTTTTAGCCGTTCCTATTTTTGTTTTTATTTCATGTGATACGGATCAACGGTATAAGAGCTTGGACGCCCTTTTTACATTTTGGTTAATAATCGAGAGAGTGGCATATTTGCATATGGAGCTTTCGGTCGACTTTTACGATCAAAAACTTGAATCATCGTCTGCAGATGCTGACTATTACCTGCTGGGATAATTGTATGGTTCCTTAACGCTTGTTTCGATTTTTTGACCTACCTCAGAACAGACTCTTAGAGAGAGACCCCCTTCGTTTATAAGAATATAAATTGTTCTGACATCATTACGTCGGACTTCTGCTGTTTGTCTCCAACAAAAACTTGTATATGTTTTCCGTCATTACCGATACTAATGCTATACGTATATGTGCCGAACAAAAAATGACAGTCATTATAAAAATCCTTCCTGACAACGTACACGTCAACAATGAGATAAATACTTTACACTATGCTTTAATTGTCGTTTTCTCGAATTCCTCTCCGGAATATTGTATCGTAGTGCATAGGGCATTCGGGGGAACAATGTGAAGCGTAATCAATAGTTAGAAAAACCAAAGTTGACCTCTGCTTGTTAGGCATAATGAATGTGAAAGAAAATATTAAAAATTTTATTTATTATTCATTAAATTAAAATCATCTTATAGGCAAATATGAAACTGATAAGCAAACATTGACAGTTCAGGAAATTAATTTAGAAAAATAAAATATACATGTTGATGTTAAAAGAATATGTTGACATGCAAATGTCAATAACAATGCTACAGCAGGAATATGCTACATTTGCATATTGATAGACTGACATATACCGAAAGAACTATCTCCGTCTGCATGCACTTACAAAGCAAAGAAAATGTGTGCATATTAATATCCTGTGCTATGTACATTATATCTTACGTTGTAGAATTCGTAAGAAAAAGCTTCGAACGACAGAAAAACTCTTTTCAATAAGAAATTATTAAGAATTTATAGAGAAATTTTATTTATCGTTATTTGCCCCCTTTGCACAGACCTGTGCTGCACTTTACTAATAATGATATTTAGCAATAAAACAATTACATATGTATAGTGGCCTATCGAAAAAGTTATAACGCATCTTATTCCCCTTTCAGGCCGAGCTATTTAACAATTCGTAGTCATAAGCGTTTCACTTTAAAGAGAAACAATAGATTCCGAGGGAGTTAGACGAAAGATGGAAACAATGAATCTTCTTACTATCTGTCTTACTCTCGTATTTTTCTATAATCGATGTCTATAAAAAAGTCGCGATTTTCCTTCAGTGACTTAAGTATTTAAAGAACATTTCCCATAGATCAAAAGATGTAGTGTGAAAACGTTTTCACAAAGTATCCACGGAGTATACGTTCACCTGGTTATGTTGGCTCCTAATGTTTAACTAGGAATGCATATTAACTTACGTTTACTTTAGTGCTCAAGTTTAGAGTCTTCCTTGTTTCACATTGAGACGGAAAGTTGAATGCCGCAATCGTTGCCGCAGACTTTATTTTCTTTTAATCTTATCAATAAGCGAATATTTTGACGATTTACTTTAATTTCGCAATTCCCAGAAGCCTTTTGCCGAAAATTCGAGAAATGAATGACGAGAATATTACACAACCCATCTTATGTCAATTTTTGTGGATATCACTCCTTCCGCTGGATATTTGCACTGAGGTAGAAAACTAATATGTTATGGGAAAGAGAGCGTACGAAGTCCCCCCCTTCTTAAGAATCTACAGTGGGAACATTAAATAGAGTCTAAAGGGATCACTTTGTTACGTGGCACGGAGCAATCAAAGGGTTTTACGATTCTGTTAAGAGAATTGATTGAGTCGCGTTGATTTTGAACGAGAGAAAGCGGGCTCTTTTGCTTTTTTGTTTTGACGTGGGCTGCCGCATAGCCGAGTAGATAAGAGTCGCGATTAACCAATCGGTGTTCGCGTATATCACTTCTAATAGAGTACGATGACTATAGTTGGTCCTAACTATAGAAAACGCTGTGGCGGTCAACTCGCATATACGTCCACTGAGTTTCGGCAACTGCACTTCTTATCCCCACTTCTTTTTCACTCGCGCTATAGTACATGCATAGGCGACACACGCTGGATGTTTGGTCACATTATATAAATCAGAAGAGTGTTCTGAACAAAGTTTAATTCGTGAATTGTCCAAGCAGTTCCGCTTATTTTGTAAATGACGTCAAACGCTATTCGCAATCGAATGGTAAGCCTAACGTAATTGAAAGAATACTGGGGATTGGCACGTGAAGTAGCATTGAATTTTATGTAACAATGTGTTAGGGCTTTTCCGACAATCTAATATATACGTGTGTACATACATTTTATGCTCTAAATAATTAATTACTTTTTCTTTAATGCCAGCACTATCATTTTTCATAAGTTTTCACTGCTTCAGAAATCAGAGCAAAGTAAACAATTTTTCTTTTTTACGAAAGAAATGCAATAAAAGTTAGTTTATGGTTATGAAAAGTGAAAATATATAATTAATTCGACAACAGTAACAAAACTAACAACGAAAAGCAAATAACCAAAAACGTAAAATTGAAATCTCAAGGTATTCATTTGGAAAATTGAATTTAATAAATTAAGAAAATAAAAGAAGAGAAAAAAAAGGAAAGGAAAAAATCATACATAATATGAAAAAAAGAAGGCAAAAATACATTTTCGATAAAGCTGTCGATACCTTTTCATTCCACGTAACCAAAGAGTTATTTAAAATTTATAAAAAGTTTACCGTCATTTTTATATGAAAGAACGCGCTCGACTTATGGCTATCATTGACATTTTTATACCCTGCGCGACTTATGTTATGCTACACCATAATATCGGGTTTGTGTGGATGTCTGCAACATCGAGAAGAGTTTAAGATGAATTTATCTTTTATTATACCGATCCAATCAAAATCATTTGTTGAATCGATTTAGATGTATCTGTCCATCTGTCCAAAAAAATTCAAACCTCAGGTCATCAATTTCGAAATATCCCTACGAAATTTAATACACGCCTGGGCGTTTTTCGAAATGAATCTGATCCAACCATTTTCCCGGCCCATACTCATACGACGTCTTATTTCAAAAATATCGTCACAGCAAATGAAAGTTACAATCACGCAAATTTCTCAACATAACTCTCCGAATAATACTAAATTGATGGGAAAAATTCGGATCGCACCGCTCAATTCTCCAGACATAACCGTTCCGAAGAAAAGTAAACTTTCATATGGAAAAAGTATATTTTGCAATCGAAGTCGATCCAAGATAGGTATTTGACATATAAATTTAATTATTAAACGTCTTACTTTTTGACCACCAATCCATACATAAAGGGTATATGATAATGGAAAATAATAAGATCTTTAACGAGAACAGTAATATTTGTAAATTTAGGCCATGGCAGCTCATGTTTTAGGTCGCCCTTCCAGTATAAGGTATAATTTTCAATATTGGATCACAAAATTGCGAGCGTAAAATTTTTTACTGTAGTGTACGATATTTAACAGTCGGCCTTAGCCGACTATAATTTTCCTTTTACTTGTTATTCACTTGCAAAGAACGTCATGGCACTAAAAAGCATGATTTGCCATATCAACACTTCTAAACACACCAAGTGACAGATGGCGCTTTAATTTCGCGTAATAACTTAGTAACACGTTACTTATGTACGGTAGAATAAAGTGAAGCACCTCTTTAAAATCTTATCAAAGTTAATAACTTACCTCATACGTGAGTAATTTATGTTTAAATCTGCAAAAGAAAAAGGAAAAAGTTTAAGCATTTTATTTATTTTTTTTTTAATAATTCGTACTAACTCCTAGAAGACATCTACGAATTTTAAAATCAACCTTGTAACATATATATTGTGCTTTCGTTACAGTGAAATCCTTAGCTGAAATGCCTCAAGAATTCGTAACCGGAGAAATCAAAAATCAAAATAACCTGAAACAACCGATATTATGATGTAGAGATGGTCTTCCAAATGCTGAACTTTGGGTAAATCAACACGAAAACGAATATTGATTAATGGCATTGCTATTAGGACTACCACGTGCATTAATTTGTTGCCTTTTGTTTACATACATTACACCTTTAAAAGCACCTACAACGGATCGTGGTTTTCTTCCTTCTACATAAGTACAAGTTTTGAAATGTCGACGACATATACCTATTCTTACCAAAATGGTTTAATTTGACCCAGGATGTATTCGAAATTGGACACATAGTCAAAAGTTAAGAAAATAGAAAACTGGAGCTTAACACAAAAATGCCCTAACCGATTAGGAATCGAAGTTGAAAAAGAGGTATGTTTTGTGCCTACATGCGCGCCCACAATGTACAGGCAATTGAGGTCATTTCACTGCTACTTGTATGTCCCTCAGAACATTCTTGATGATGTCCGCCCCTACAAATCATTCCGATCCCCGCAATAAGCGATAGAATTTTAATTCCAATTTCAATTTCAATTTATTCTCACACACGTTAGAATGTTCGTTATCCAATTGCGAAATTATTACACCTCCACTTCCTTTACAACAAACAACAAGCAAGTCAATCAAGTTTAAACGTTAAAGTCAAGTTATTAAATATTCTGCATCACTTAACCTAAAATAATCCAAAATTCAGAATTTGACAAGAACGATAAATATATAGAATAAACTAACAAATTAAAACTTTATAGTCGAGCAGGGTCGGCAATGCAATATTCTACACTTGTTTACCTGCCTTCGTCATAAAATATCCAAATTTGGACGCATTGTTGCCATATAAAAATTTAACTTTTCGAAGGTATCTTTATATTGGGAGGAATCCGAAGAATACATCTAAATAATTGAGACGTATATGTTCGATCGCTATTCGATACCAATAAAAGGGACAAGTTCAAATAAGTGATCCCCAACGTGGCCAAATTGTCAGTGCAAATTTCTGTTTAAAAATTTTTAAAAATCTTAGATTTTTTTCCTATGAAGACTTTTTTGAAATCAGGCCTTATGTAGATAATAACTGCAACAATGGTCCAATGCAACTTTATCCCACAAGTTTTCATCTTATGAGTTAACGCATGCCAGTGTTCAAAGGCTCATCTCAGAGGACATATATACAGATCAAAAAATTGCGATATAAACGAATGTCAGAACCGCAAATGACCTGCAGACAGGCGGACATACTTAAATCTATTTGTAAAGTGATTCTAAAATGGTTGGCATAATAAAAGATGAAAGGATCTATTCTAAGCTCTTTTGCGTACTGCATCATGTATACCTTTCATCACAGACTTAGTGGATGTAAGTGATAACACTACTCCACTACTACTCTCCTATTGCGGACATGAGTTGCGATACTTATATAAAAGAAATCCTTATGTAAAGCGATATCAGAAATGTCATAGACATTCGAATCTATTTTGAAATTTTGGAATTGAACGTGGGTGAGTGTTACATGAGACTTGTCGATATAAACGGCGACGACCGAAACTTTCCATGCTAGTCTTGTGCGAGTTGTTGTTTAACTCGACCCACAATCTCAACCAACTAATTTTCTTCATCAATGTATATATACAAACATATACATGTGCATATATGTAAACATTTTTGAATGTTACAAACACAAGGGCAAAGTAAGTTTGCCTCTATGCCTGAATGTTGTGCATTTCATAAATAATAAAGACTGTAATAAGAAGTCGAACGTAGTTGAATGATTTAAAGAGAAAAACTAACTGTGCGCGGCAGTCTATTTAAATGCAATTGCCGTTGGCGCGTTAATTTTCCTCGCCTTTTTTTTTTTTTGTTGTTTTTTTCTTTTAGCTTTTTTTCTAATGCGGTAATCTCAGCATTAGTGCGTGGTTTTTAATTACAAGTTTTTCTCTTTAACATTTTATCAACAACAACAGCCACACAAAAGGCAAAAGTTAGTTATAATTTACTTTTAATATCTTATTATGTGCTTAGCGAACGAAGAAGCAATGGGAAAGAGGAAAGAGGAAAGAGGAAAGAGGTTTAGAGCGATGGAGAGAAAGATACAGCTCTGTTGTCACAATTTAAGCTCGTTTCTAAGTGTGTGCATGAAATAAAAACCCAGCAACATTGTTATCATTGTCATTATGCTTAATAACTGTTTTATTTCTTTATATGCATGTGTATGACTTACGTGCGTGTTTATATATGCATATATCTATGTATATATTTATGTATGTATATATGTATATATGTATATGCATTTATGTATGTATATGCGTATATGTGTATATGTGTGTCTGTGTGTGTGATAGATGACCTTGTAAAATGTAGTAAATCACCCAACCGCTTTACCACGTTCAGGTAATTTAACTTTCATTTTAAAGTGTAAGTTTTTGTTTTTGTTTTTTTTTTTAAATTTTTTTATTATTTTCATTTTGAGAGAGATACACGTAAATAGTGCCTGCTTAAGTAAACACGTTTTTCTAAATATATCGTAAACAACGAAAACTTTTACTCAAGGTTAATTAAACAGACAAATATATGCACGTTAAGTGCGAGCACATATATTAAATGCATATAAATAAAGGAATGAATGAACATTTCATACATGAATGCGTTGAAGCATAGCGCAACCCATGATTGTGGAGTAAACACTTTTTGGAATTGCAAGTAATTTGCGAAAACTTTTGTTTTACTTATTATTTAAACTTTTTATTTCGTGTTTCCCTCTTTTCTTTTTTTCTTTCAAGCCCGTTCTTGTTTTTTTTTTTTTTTTTTGGCTCATTTCTCTCATTTCAAGTCTGAGTCCATTTCGTCAAGAAGTGAGGCACATTGATAAAAAGCATACTATGGACAGTAATTGTTTGGTCAGTAATTATATTATACCTCGTCACTGTCATATCATCATAGTGATGGCGGGATTTATTTCCATGTGATAACAGATATGCTATTAATATTCGGTGAGTGCAACATATTTTATTACTCAATTTGAAATAGTTGGAGATGGTTTTTGTTGATGCATACCATTCATTGTACCATAATTCGTTTAAATTATTGCAATATTAAATAAAACTCCGACTAATCTGCTTATTTCTTAAGTACGAACGGAAGCTAGATACATATCTTTTGATTGAAAGCCTCGCAAATGTAATCACATGCGAGGATAATTCGAGAAATAGCCGATAGATGTCTGAAACAGGTTACTGTGATCGAAGGCACCTTGCGAAACTTGAAGCTGCTCGTTAAAAAAGCTGGATTATTAACTATCTGTTTAACAACCAGCCATCAGTAGTGAGCCCTCTCAGTGAATCTGTAAAAATATTGTGTCGCGGAACTTGAACGAGATCATACCAACTTGCCAAGACGAACTTAGTGGTTGTACAAGTGAGATGATCATGTTAGAAATGGAATGGAGGGAAAAATATCTACAAATGCGTATTGGAAAAGACTCGAGTCAGAATGCGGTAACATTTCGATTGCATATTCACTGCTGTAGATTGAATATTGACTGGTAATGTAAACGGCAGCAAGCTGTATGCGCCGTGTTTGCCTCCATAGCTCTAATATGATCTTTAGAAAGATCATATTCACCTATGTTCGTAATAAAGCGCCTACAAATGAAACTGAGCGCTTACTTTCCACGAGATTTCTTATATGGGAAGTGAGTCGAAGAAGTGTACTTAAGCTATTCAACCACCTAGAAGAATAGATGCAAATGTCAAATCAGTAATTCGAAGTGAATTTTTAGCATATAAAGGCTCAGCTTTCTTAGAAACGAATAACGGTCTTTAAAAAATTGCCCCATTCTTCCTAAATTTTAATATTGCAAGTACGGTCTTGTTAGGAAATTTTGAAATATGCAAAATGTATTTTACCTCACGACTCTTTCAAATGTAAAGCACAAGTGCGAGTGGCGGTCCCATTGCAGTCACACTACCTCACAAATAGCAAGCTATAATAATTTGGATGCAAAATTACATCGACAGACATTAAACGGCCAGACGAGGTTAACTCGAATCAAAAAATGATTCTAAACCGATCGGTATAATAAAGAAATTTGCCTCCTTCTAGATGTCACATACATCCATGTAAACTTAATATCTCTTCTACCATGCCTGATGTAGGGTTTATATCCTATTTGCAATTCTTCCCAAATTACGATCTGGAATGATCTGGCAAAGGCCAAATGATAATGTTAGCATTGAATGGCCCCTTTAGTGATTGCATCACTGCAACTATTCAAGAGTAGATTAGAATGATGATCTATTGCATCTAAGAAGAGTTGTGGTTCGACGTAGCGACCAAGCTTATAAAAATAATTGCTTTCGTAACTTCGTTATTTATTTGTGCAAACCTAGAATCTAAGGAGAAAGAGAAAAAAAGAACAATTCCTGCCAAAAATATTTTTAATGAAATTTAAGTGAACTCAAAGAGCATGACAACGATATTATTGTGACGATGTTGATGATTGCATGATGATAACGGTTGGCCAGAATATGTGGCAATACAACCACAAAATTAAATTAATAACAAACACCAGCAAACACTACGATCAGCAGCATGAAAAACAACAGTAGCGCAGACATCGATGCAGACACAGAAAATACTTTATAAAATAATAATAATAATAATAAGAAAAAAAATAATAAAAAAAAAGAGAAATAGCAAGAAAAAAGAAAGATTAAAAACAAAGAAAAAAAAAAGTGTAGAATACTATACTAAATCCCAACACATCATGCAACGATTACATAGGCAAGAGGTCTTTGCTTCTTTTTTCCTCTTTTCTCATTCGCTCGCTTCTTCTCTCATAACATTCTTTTAGTTGTGTTATTTGAAAACCGAAAACCCCCAAAAATAAAGCACAGAAAACAAAAACCAAAAAACGAAAAAAGAAAAAAAAACAAAGATAATAATAATAATAAAAAATGAACATGAAATTACGAAAGAAAAACTTTAAATCATCATCACCAACAGAAACATCGGTATCATCATGCAATTGCATTGAATTGTTTGTGCAAGCAAGCAAGCAAGCAAGCATTGAAGCAAGTCTCTTCCTCTTGCTAAAACTGAGTAAGAGACTAGCTGGTTGGCTGCTCGGCTGTTTGACTGGTTGACTGGTTGAATGGTTGAATGGTTGACTGACTGATCGACTGAATGACTGACAATACTGCCGCAAACAACAACGACATCATGAATCCCTAAAGGTTTTTTCTTGATTTTCTTGTTGCTATTGTTGTTTTTGTTGCGTCGACTACTGCCTGAAATTTGCTTCAGTTGTTTCGTTGCACCCAACAATGGTTAAAAGAGTTAAAACCACAGTTACTGAATATACACAACACAATATACATAGAAATATGTATAAATGTAAAGTAAACGAGCACTATATAGACTGGAGGACCAGTCAACTACATAGTCAAGAAAAAGAAACAAAACAAAAAAAAAAGAAAAAGAACAGCAAAAATAAAAAAAAATATGACTGAGTTACAGACTATTTGACTGACTTGACTGATTGATTGACTGAGTCTATGAATGCCTGTGTGTGTGTGTGTGCACTGCCTGTCATTTGACTGTAGATGCACGTATTTGACTTGAAGGCTCAGTCGTGGTTTTATTTGCCATTCCGAGGTAGGGGGTAAAGGCGAGCAAATAGAACTCATTTTCAAGGTGTTTATTTTTCACAACAAACAACAACAACAACAACAACAACAACAACGACAATAGATAGATTTACTTAAAACGTCCACAGTGAATTATTACGTGTACGAGTCTTTCGGGCATTTGCTTTCACAATCAATGAAAGCGACTTTTATCGGATTTACAAAAAAAAAAGCTCAGCTTGATTGTTTTCGACAATAAAATTTCGGGATTTCGGGATAACTTTTTTGCGTCCAGTTAGATTTAGTTAAATTTCTTTCAAATCAAGTGTTCACGAACACTACTATTTTCGCAAACAATCGAAGTGTTTAATGTCCTTAACTTCCAGCCTTGCACTGAATATCTTATTTTCGCATTATTTTTATCCACTGGCGGATAAAAATATTTCCGCCCTTAGCAATATGTGATTACATCCAACTATGTGCTCTGTTCTTACTTGATTCGTCGTAAGTGTTGCACAAGATCATAATCATAAGACATTATATGTCGCGAGACATTATAATATCGAAATACATATGAGATCAGTGTTAACTTTTCTCTCGAAGTATACAAAATATTCGGGCAAAAGTAATGGAATAGGACCCGGCATTTTCGTTGAAAACAAGTTTTGCACATTCCCTGCTATGTGTACCGTTTTCAGTGCACGCTGAAGTGCGTTTCTATAATCAATTCAACATGTGGAATTTTGTGTCTGTAACTCACAGCAAGTGTAGTTTCGTCCAACACCTGCTAGGCTTTATACATCGTACATAATTTGATTTGAGATATTCTCTGCTATGTGTGCGGACGGACAGACATTATGGCAATTCCTCGCTGCCGAAAAAATAAGTTTCTATGCGGTTTGCTAATTTTAAACAAAGTCCTCTTAATGCCAATAATACTAAAAAATCGGCAATTATTCCAGAAAATATTAGAAAAATCCATAAAATAGTTTTGGAAGAACGAAAAGTGACATTGCTTGAGATAGCTGACACCTTAATGATATTAAAAAAGACAGTGTATTCATTATTTTGCATGAGCATTTGTCCATGAGAAGTGGATGAGTCCCGCCTTTGCTTAGTTTGAGAAGAGCGTGTTGATGACTCAGAGCACTGTTTGATGCGAAATAAAAAGGGGTATGTGACAATGGACGAAACGTGGATTCACTACACTTCAAAATTAAGTCGGCAGTCGGCAGTCGGCAGTCGACCGAGTGGACAGGAACCGGCGAAATTCTTCCGAAGCTACCAAAAGACGTAGCCTTAAACAACTGTAAGTTGTACACTAATGGTCGGAATATCACGAAATTAAGACATATTTCGCTGTTACTATCCAGAAATCGTATGGGTCTGTCGACAGTGTTGTTATATATATATATAGTGGCCCGGAAAAATACTGAGTGATGCGATACTTGTTATTATCCTCGTTTTACGCAATGTTTACGCAGTGTTTACAACATTGCTTCGCAACGCCTACTAACAACGGTGCATGCGGCATATCGGAATATATATATATATATATATGATTATATTATATATTTATTATTTCTGATAAATACACAAAGTATTAAATATTTTGAAGCTTGTTAGCCTGTGCCGAAACTGGTGCACATGACGCGCTAGTGACATCTGCTTATACGGGAGGTTGGTGGAGATTGTGTTAAATAAAAAAGTTTGTATACCAATAGCTTGCGTATGCTATTATGGAACCAATAATGTTGGTTACTTAGAAATTTTTCAAGTAGATTTTAAGAAAAAGGTTCGTATTATTTTTGTTTCTTTGGCAACATAATTTTTCTTTAATTATTTTAACCTATAAAATATATCGAAACAGATATGAATGAGCAAACACTCCTTATTCCATTTCCAAGCACTCCTTAAATTGCATTGCCTTAGTAATAATATTTTTCACAAATTGTTTTTATTTTCATTTATTTATTTTTGTTTTTGTTTTTCGTAAATATCAATATTTTTTTGCTATAAATTTTGTTTGGTTTTAATTTACGCTCTTTGTTGTTGTTGTTGTTGTTGTTTTTTTTTTTTTTCAATTACATTTAATAATAGATTATGATAAAATGTCTTAATAAACAGAAAATTGCTGCAACAATACACAACAACTAGACACCATCACATGATTACAGCAACTTGTTGCATTTCGTTTTGTATTCACAGAAAGCAAACATAAATTTTCTTTTGACACTTAATAGCAGGCATTAAAAAGAATTGCTTGCTGCCTGCTTTTTAATGCTGACAACATCAGCTTCAGCAACATTACGTTACACTAGAGCGATAATTACAATGAATTTTAATGAAATGAAAACTTTTCTCCGTGAGCTCGTGGATAAAATCTGTTAATTAATAATTATTAATTAATTATAAGCAAACAAAAAAAGAAAACAGAAAAAAAAGTCCATAAGCTTTCAATCACGTTGCGTACGAGAGACAGAATGAAGATGCACTTGATCGGATAATTTTTTAATTCAAACTGAAATTCACAAGAAAACCCATAAACTATCTTGTATTTAGATCGCATTACGCACGTTGCACGGTGTGAATTACAACAAATTGCAGAGATTACTTTTAATTATTGTGCTCAAAGCAAGTAAAAGTACCGTTATCCAATCCCTTCATAATATATATATATATATAAAGCGATATCTTTGCTTAGCTTTGTGAGATTAATTTCGTGTTGTCTGTAGCGTCGATTGAGCTTAATTTTATCGAAACGAAAGCCCCTTGCGGAGGCCCATTTCTCATTTCCCACTCCCTCACAAAAACTAGACTCTATTTATATCCGCATTTATGAACTAGAGACCAGCTATTTAAAAAAAGACAATCCGTAGTCGTTCCTTGCCTCCCGCATTCTCTGCAAGTCTGAGTTCACTACAACACAGCAATCATTGTGAGGTTTTTTGAAACCGCCTAGAGCCAGCTAAAGCCGGTTAAGTCCTGTAGCGAATTAGTCGAAGCTAGTCAACGAATTAAAATGTTTAGTTAGTAGGCGAAGAGTTGGGAAAACGACTTGCGTCATATTTTCGGAAACTCGTTCCGTTTTTTCCAACAGTGGATTTAATTACAATTTTTCAGAGCCAAGCTCTTATTTAAGACCCACTTCATGTCTTCATATATTTGATAGCTGATATCATGATGCTTATATGAGAAAAATTTTGTGTGATTCTCAGCAAAAGTTTTCGTTCGATACCTTACGAAACGTGGAAAGTTGTACTTCTATTGCTAGCGAAAAGGTAAAAATGAATTTCAAGCACGAAAGCAATTATTGGATGCGTAGAGAGGCGATAAGTGAGCAGGACACCGGAAGCGCCAAAGCTTGTTTGCAAAATTTCGTTTCTAGAAGACAAAATAAAGGCATCAATGAAAGCGAACCGCCGAATGATAATTCGTGAGATCACCGAGTTTTTAAATCTAATGCGTTCTACTGTTCTTGATAGAATATATATATATATGCACTGTAGAGAAAGCGACTTTGATTTTCGACAAAATAAAATAAACGAAATTTCTTTCCAATTCATTCAATAATTCATTGCACTATTACTTCTCCGACCGCACGACCACAAACAAGCGGTAATGCTCTCTTTCAAGGCAACATAACAGCTGACATAACAATTTTCTTCCAGAAAGTTCACAAGTTAATCCTTCACTCGAAGCTACAGTGAAGACAATACTATTTAAGGGTATTATTCTCCGGAAAACTTCAAGTTGGGTGAAATATTCATTATCATGGAGATGTCATTCCCATAGACATGGCATCTAAAGCAAAAAAAATTGCACAGAAATATGCGCCGCCTCTCAGTTTCTATAAAATGAAACAAAAGCCACACAATTTTATACCTAAATCCAATCAATTAAATGAACGCTTCTTCCCCATCGGCCATTGTTCGCAACATGGTATCTAAGTATTTTGTAATCGATGTCATGATCGTAAGTGTTCATACGACATATGGAGAGAGGGTTAAGAACATAGCGAGCAGAACTTTAGAAACTTATTTAAACCACTTAAGTTATGCATAAAATTTCATATATGAATTACGTATATTTTGCAAAATATGATAATTAATTATACGAGAAATTTCTTTTAAATTAGTAAAAGTTTATATTAAAAATTAAGAAAAATTCATTCAAAATAGAAAAAGAAAAGAAAAGAAAAGAAAAGAAAAGAGCGGTAAAAAGGATTTCATCGGTAGAGGATTTTTTCGAGAAATCATTTTTATATTTTATGTGTATGTAGCAT